>JAFLJL010012908.1:0-12500 GCA_018398815.1 Conus ventricosus
CCCCAAAAAACCCCCGGGGGTTGGGGTTTTTATCTTTTCAACAAAACGGGCCAAAAATTATTTTTTCATTTGGGCCCAAATTTTTTTATAAAAAAAAAGGGGGTTTCTTTCCCGGCCCCCCTACCATTTTGGACCCCCTTCACCAAGAAAACTTTTTTTTCACTTGCACCCTTTTAATTTTCCCCCCTTTTTTTTGACCCCCAAATCCGTCCCAAATTTTAAATTTAAATTTCCCAAATGAATGCTTAAAAAAATACCAAAATGCCCCTTTGCCTACATTCTTATACAATAATCCTTTTTTTTTCGTTTTCCCGGGGAAAAACTTTTGGGGTTGGAAAAAGATTTCCCTTTGGGTTGTCGTTTTCCAAGATAACTTCTTAAAGTTAAAACCTTTTGGGAAAAAATTGGGAAAAAAACACCCCTCCAAATTTTCATTTTGGGAAAGGTTTATTAACGCCACTGGGAAACAAACTTTTTTAAAACCCCGAAATAAAAACAAGAATTTTTTTTTAAAGTTTTTAAAATTTTCAAAAACCAGGGGGTTTTTGCAAACCAATAAACTTCAAAAAAGAAAAATTTATCCAAAATCAAATAAAAGTTTACTTGGAGAAATGTGATACCATGTCACTGTGGTAATCTTTTTGGTTAGCATCTGATAAATTTAAAGCAATTTTAAACCCTCACCTGTTGCCCGTGGCCCAAAGTCGTCACTTCAACTGCAAAAATATCAAGTCAAACTTGGCATTTCCTCTTATACATTAACCTTGCAGATCTATTCAGCAAATTGGCCATACCCTATGAAACTTTCCCAAAAAATTTTCCCTCCTCTTGCAGGCCAAAACCAAAACCCCACCTACCCCCCTACTTTTTCCAAAAAAATAGGGCAGCCATTTATCCTGCTTTCCCTCAAACACTTTTACTTTTACTTGACTCTCTCTCCACCCATAGTACACGCCCCCCCCAATCCCCACCCCCCTCAAATGTTTTTGGGGTATTTAAGCGTTGGGAAAGGGGGGTTAACCATTAAGGGTGATATTAAGGCCCCCCTTCCCAACAAACCACCCCCAACCAAACAAACACCCCCCACACTACACCTTTAAATCACAACTACCCACATCAAAATTTGAATGTATCCTTTACAACTTGCCAAAGGGGGAAGGGAAGTGGGGGGGGGGGGGGGGGCACGACAGGGGTGAACAGGAAAGAGCGAGAGAAGAAAAGAAGGGGTTGGGAATGGAAATTTTTCCCCCCCTCCCCCCCCCCCCCCCATTAGTACGTAAACCCATATCCCCGTTCATCTTCTTTCTTCCCCTTCTTCTTCCCTCCACCCCATAAGCATCAACAAAACCAGTTAAAGTAACATGTGCCAACCCACCACTTCAATCTCAGCTCACAATATCCCTCCCCCACAATAACACACACACATAAACCTTATACCTCCCCACTATTCACCTCACAACATACATAACTTATAACTATCTTATTTATGCATTTATTATCATTTATTTTTTCATTTTATTTTTATTTTTTTTTATTTTTTAAAATTTATTATATTTTTATTTAAATTTATTATATTATTAGTTTTATAATTTTTCATTCATAAATTTTTTTTTTTTAAAAAATGTTTCCTTTATTTATTTATTTGATTATTATAAAAATGGTATTTTCTAAATATGTTTCTGTATCATGCTTCGTTACCTTAACCTTCACTAACTATCCGTTGTTAGCAGTATCATTCAGTAATGTGCTATTGCTTGTATTGATACTCACCACTACATTTGGGGACATCACAATTGCCTTCGCCTCTGTGGAACTGTTGCCCACGGCAACCCTGCTGCTTAAGAATCCACTCTTAACCCACACTCCTTTCTCCCATACCCATACTTATTGACACCAATTGATATTCCTGTCTTTTTTTCCCCCCGCCCCCCCCACCCCCCCCCCCCCCCCCAATATTTTGACCATTATAAGTATTCCTATCAGTAAATATAATTATTATACCATCATTACGACTTATTGACTCACTCACTATTTCCTTCTTCCAACAGCCTCGTCTCCATTCAACTGTCAACGCCTTCCTTTCTTCCTTGCGCTGAACCCTAAGCGATCTTAGCGAAATCAAAGCTAAGTGAATTTTCTTGTTTTATTTCGTTTATATATATCCCTGACGAAGACCTAAGAGGTCCGAAACCGTTTGTGTTTTGTCCTTGTGACCCATACTCTCATTGTCCACGTCTCTGGGCGGTTCGCTAACTTTTATTAAGATTTGTTTAGATTTCTTCCGCCTGCAGGTCGTAGTCTGGCTTTGCAGCTAGACCACTTACTATAGTCAAAAGGCCGTCCTAAAGGTCTAATGAATGCGACATAGAGCTTTTCCCAGTTCTTAAACAACGCTTCTGAACTCAATGCCAGTAAGTGAAATGTGATCGTTGTACATCGTTTGTCTCAAACCCAGCTTCTCCTTTGCTTTTCCTCTCCCAAGAATATTGGTCATTTCAATCCAGTTGGTTAACCTTCTATTGAGAACAAAGCTATATATTTTATTACAACCAAATATTCAACAAAAAAGAGATTCCACGGTAGTTATCTGGGCAATTCCCTATCAACCCTCTTAAATAGTGTTGCAAAATAGAGACTGGCCAATCTTCCGGAAACAAAAAAAAACCCTCATCAAAAATTGTAAGTGAAAAATTTAACAAAGGAAAGGCATAATGACTTTCAACTGTACTTGTAAAAACCTCCTCCAATAAAAGTTTATCTGGGCCAGCTGCCTTAATTACTCTTATTGAACGAATTGCAACTTCAAATTTCGGTAACAGAAAATAGGTTGATTCCAAAGTCACATACAGTCAGTCAGTATGTACGACGGGATCTCTATCATAATATTCATCAAATCCCAAAAATCCGAACTGGGGTTTAATATTCAATCAGGTAAATCATTAAAAACGCCTTAAAGTGATTATACCACTGATCCACGTAGAAATCGACCCTCTGCCCATGAGTTCTTGGCCTAATTGAAACGAACAACTTTCCCAGAATTTTTTCTTTGAGTCATTTTATAATACTTAGTAACGAAGCTATGATATTTTCCATTCTGTAGCTATGTTTTTCCTGTCGTAACAAAAAAATTCCTACATATCTCTCTCTCCTTTTCCTGACCATTAAGGCAATTTCTGTTCATTAAATCGTTATTAGTTCTACTATGAAACTTTTTTATCTGCGTTCGTGATACTTTTCTGCTTTGTTTACATTCAAGGTCGAACCAAAACCCCATTTCTCATACCCTAATACTAATGTCAAATCTAATATTTTTCATCATGCATTCACCAGCATACACAAAGGATTTCCCATTAACACTTGGACAAGGCTTCATTAATGTAATGTTAACCAACACCAACAAGGTCAGCACTTTCACTAACTAATGATGAAAGCATGGGTCAGGTTCATTATACGATCATCTGAAAAGCAGCTGAACCTTTCCCTTCCATCCCATTCGTACTTAACTAACAGCAAACAACTTGGTAGCATCATTCTCAATAACAGTAAACAGTCCAGCACTACAGACCGTAGAAAAACAAAACACACTACATGCTTCGTTTCTATTAACTGGTCTTACCTTAAGGCAACTGACGAAGAGAGAGAGAGAGAGAGAGAGGATGAGAGAGAAGAGAGAGAGATGAGAGAATGAGCGGAGTTGGAGGGGTTTGGCGGGGGTGGGGGGGGGTGGTGGGGTGGTGGAGTGGAGGGGGGGGGGGTGGGCGGAGGGGGGGGAGGGGGGGTGGTGGGGGGGGTGAGTTTTGGAAGGGGGAAGGACGGGGGGGGGGGAAGAGAGAGTAGAGAAGAGAGAGAGAGAGAAGAGAGAGAGGGAGAGGTAGGACGGAAAGAAAGGGGAGGGGGAAGGTGTGGGGGGGAGACAGAGGAGGGAGGCGGAGAGAGAGAAGGGGAGGCCTTACATAGAGAAAGGGGGGTCGGAGGGGTACGGAGAGTGAGAGAAGAGAGAAGAGAGAGAGAAAGAGAGAGAAGCGAGCTTAGGATAGAGAGAGATAGAAGAGAGAAAGGGAGACAAACCGAAGACAGATACACGAAACACAGAAACATAGAGAGACAGAGAGAAAAGGAGAAGGGAGATAGAGGATGGGGACGAGGGGAAGGAGAGGAAGGAAGGGACGGAAGAGAGAGAGAAGAGAGAGAGAAGAGAGAGGGAGAGAGAGAAGAGAGAGAGAGAGAGAGAGAGAGAGAGAGACAGACAGACAGACAGACAGACAGACAGAGACAGACAGACAGAGACAGACAACAGAGACACAGAGAGACAGAGACAGATATAGAGACATTGAAAGACAGAGACAGACAGAGAGACAATTTCAACAAGACAGACAGAGACAGACAGACAGACAGACAGCCCATGGACTTTCTCCCCATTCAGCAGCAGGTCAAAAGCTTACTCCGATTCAATGACCAGGACACTCAGATCTCTGTTCATCACATATATCCTTGACATGCCTGTATAATCAGACCTGTATATCCCACAGCTGCTACACACCAACAAATAAACTCTGCAAAAACAAAGCTCTTATGCTGGTGTGTGTGTGAGTGTGTGTTGTGTTGTGTGTGTGTGTGTGTGAGTGTGTGTTGTGTGTGTGTGCGTGTGTGTGTGTTCATGTGGTGTGTGTGGTGTGTGTGTGAGTGTGTGTGGTGTGTGTGTGTTGTGTTGATGTGTGTGTGTGGTGTGTAACAATTGGAAAAAAAAGAATCCTACAACGTCAGTGATGAAACCCACTGCCCTTTGCCCACAAAAAAGTCAGCAGTGTACTGCGACGATAACCTCTGACCATCATCCCCCTCCCCCACCCCCATCTCCCCTCCCCCACCCCCCCCACACAGCCAACCTTTTTTTTAAATCGTTGAAAGATTAAAAAGAAAAGAAAAAGAAACCGCATAAAGGACTCAACCCTCTGCCCTACATTACTTTCCCTTTAAAAAAAATCGAAAACCAACCCCTCTCGATCGTTTTTTTTGGGCGTGAGGTGTTGTCCGTTGTTGTTGTTGTTGTTGCGTCGTTCTTGTCGTCGTTGTTTGTTTGATTTTTGGTTTTGTTTGTATTTTAGTATCATTGAGAACGTTGTACTTTCTTTTTTCTCTGGTATTTTTGTTCCAGTTTTTTTTAACCCATGAAGTTCAAATGTAATCGCTGGTAAATAATTCATACTACAAACGCATACTACAAACAGAACGCTGTTGTGATGCTTACAAAAACTGACAAAGCGGACCCCAAATTGGCGTGTGCGGAATTTGATTTTGGCGAAAAAGAACATCGCCCCACGTATTGCGATGCATAGGGGTCTTATAGTATGAATTATGTCCCATCCTTTACAAAAAAAAAAAAAAAAAAAAAAAAAAGAAAATATGGCTTTGGTAATTGCCTCTTTGTTATGGTTCTGTCTGTCGTTGAGTTTCGCCTCCCTCTCCCAGTCCCTCTCTCATCTCTCTCTTCACTCCTGTCTCTCCACTCTCTCCTCCTCATCGTCCTCCTTTCTCCTATCCCTCCTCTCTCTCTCTCTTACATTTCTCTCCACTTCGCTCGCTCTCCACTCTCTCTCTACTCTCTCTCTCACCTCTCACTCCCTCCTCCCTCCTTCCCTCTCCTCCTCCTCTCTCATCCCTCCTCTCTTCTCTCTTGTCTTCTTTCTTCCTTTCCATACGCTTCCTGTCTTTGTCACAAGTCCTCTGGTTCACTCTCTGTCCGTCCGACTGTCCTCTCTGTCTGTCTGCTGTCTTGTCTCTCTCTCCTCCTCTCTCTCTCTCATCTCTCTCCTCTCTCTCTAATAATATATAGATATATATATTTTTTTTATATATATATAAAGTTACTGTTTCAAAATAAGTTAAGAGGAAACCAACATTGAGAATGCACAAAAACCTGTTGTAAAAATTCACAAAAATATCAATTGTACCAGCCTTTGTGGTCCCAAACAAATTTGGAACCACACGCAATACGTTATTGAGTTAGTGAATGCGGCAACTGCAAATTTTGTGGCACACATTTCTCACGCGTCTTGAAAAACACGTGTCGCGACTTGTCTTTTTTTGGAATCAAATGGGGGTGAAGTTCTGATGTTTTAGGATCCGAGGAGCATTGCTGAATCCAAAATCCATGTGAAGCACGAGCTAAATCATGGCTGTAGGTCTTTAAAAGCCACTGTACTGTCGAAAAATATGCACTGCAACAGCATGACCTAACTCCACGTCGCGTTTGTGTGTGAGTTGTGTGTGTGTGTGGTGTGTTTGTCGGGCTCAGTTTTTCAGGCTCTGGCAATAGATGCCCCTATTTTCACGGCTTTGTCCGGGCTGTCACCCACCGACCCACAAAACTGTTCACTGGCTTTGTCCGGCTGTCTCCAACAGACCACAACCAACGCACACTGTTCACACGGGCTTTGTCCCGGGCTGTCACCACACCCGAACGCGACTATACTGCTCACGGCTTTGCCCGGGCCTGTCACCCACACCCTAACCACACTGTCACGGCTTGTCCGGGCTTGTCACCACTACCCTCACCACCACTGTTCACGGCTTTGTCCGTGCTGTTCAAACCACAACCTAACCACACTGTTCAAAACTTGGCTTTTGTCCGGGCTGTCACCACACCTAACCACCCTGCTCCTACGCTTAGTCCCGGACTGTCACCACAACCCTAACCACACTAACCACACTAACTTACAAACTGTTCACGGGTGGCTTTGTCCGGGCAGGTCAGCAACAACGCCCAGTCATAGAAGAACCCACTTCATCCAAGCGGCACACAGCAAGACCACTTTCTCACCCCATCCCCCTCCCTCTCTTTTATATTCCTGCCCTTCGTGCTGGCGACAGGAGGGTCGTTGGATGGTGGGGGTTTCTCACCGTGGTGGGGAACATACCGCCAGAACTCTGTGGTAGGAAGTTTGTCGCCGTTTAATAAACATTCAGAGGCAAGGACCAAAGAAGCCAGCCACAAGTCAGTACTGAAAGGTTTGCGTGACGAATCGCCGCCGTGTGTGGCTCGGGGAACGGGTGACAATTTACGTTTTCAATGCCCTCTCCTCCCCCCCTCTCCCTTCGTCCCCTGTTCTCCAGTCCTTTCCCGCATCCCCCACTGTGCTCTCACTCCACTATCCTCCCATCCCCTCGCCCCTCTCACCTTGGTTCTCTGGGAAATCTTTGCAAAGTCATGGATCTCCATGACGCAGGAAGGGTCTCTTGTGGCCCTGGTTTCCACCCGCGACTTGTTTATATCAACACACAGAACACGCGCACGGCTCCCGCTCTCTCTCCTCTCTCTCTCTCTCCTCTCCTCTCTCTCCTCTCATCCCTCTCTCTCTCATCGTACTCTCTGAAAAAGGCAATGCACAGGGACGCAAGCACACACAAAGAGACAGACCAGACAGACAGACCAGAACAGACAGACGACAATCACACACACTGCACCCCCCACACACACACTTACCCACACACACACACACTCACACACACACACACACACACATACACCCACACACACACGGACCGCATGCTGCACACAGCACCCCGCTTACTAACACACGACACAACACACACACACACACACACACACACACACACACACACACACACCATACACCACACCACGACACAACACACGACACACACACACAAACACACACACACACACACACCCATCACAACAACCACATGCAATCGCGCTTACTACTACTAATACACACACACTACACAACCACACACACACACACACACAACACACACACACGCACGCACGCGGCGGCGACGGGGCACACACACACACACACACACCCACACATCACACACACAACACACACACAACACACAAAACACACACAGACACAACCGACTGGTACATAGAGAGAGAGAGAGAGAGAGAGCGAGAGAGAGAGAGGAGAGAGAGAGAGAGAGAGAAGAGAGAGAGGGGCCTCAAATGAATCGTGGTCTGCAAGCTATATCTGCGATGCAGGATATCCAATGAACAAAACAAAAAGAAAAAAAGAAAAAATGAAAGAACGAAAGAAAGAAAGATAGAAAGAAAAAGAGAAAAAGAAAAAAAGAAAAAAGAAAAAGAAAGAAGAAAAAGAAAAGAAGCAGAAAAGCAAAAAGAATGAACAAAAATAGAAAAAAAAGAAAGAAAAAGAATAAAGAAAAGAAGAAATAGAAGAAAAAAATAAAAGAAAGAAAGAAAGACAAGGTACAAAAAAACAAAAAAAAATGAGAAAAAAAAGAAAAAGAAAAGAAAATAGCCTCTCACAGTTAGCTCGTAGATTGTTGAACTTAAGCGGCATACATTATGTTCCGTCCAAGCACACGTGATGTTTCAGCAAAATGTATAATGCTGTATGCTGAATATTAAAGTGTCTAAATCTAATTTCACTCGTGCACTACTGAAGTCAGAAGACTGACGCAAGATGGCCGTGGGTGTGATTAAAAACTTCTCTCTCATCTCTCTCTCACGCCTCTCATCTCCGGTCTCCTCCTCCCTCTTCCATCTGCTCCTCCGGGCATGCTCTCTTCTCTATCTCTCTCTCGCTCTCTCTCTCTCTTGATTTTTGTATTTTTTGTTTTGGTTTTTGGGGGGGGGGGTTGTGGTTTTTTTTTTTTTTGCGTCCCTTCATTCATCACTTTTTTTTGTCCCCCTTTTCCCCCTTTAAATCCTGCCTGCCTTGCCTGCCTGTCTGCCTGCCTGCCTGTCTGTCTGTCTGTCTGTCTGTCCATCTGCTTCTCTGCCTCCTCTTGGTTTCTCTTTCGTATGTCTGTCTAGTTCCCATTCTATCTTTCCTTTCTGCCTGTCTGTCCATGCCTTTCTTTCTTTCCTTTCTTTCTTTCTTTCTTCCTTTCCTTCCTTTCTTTCTTTCCTTCTTTCTTTTCCTTTCTTCTTTCCCCCCCCCCTTCTTACTTACTTTTCATCGTGTTCTTATCTTTCTTCCTTTCTTTTCTGTTTGTTGGTTTTAGTCTTTGACTTTCTTTGTTTCATTCCGGTCCGTTCTTTTCTGTTCTTTCGTTTCATCTCTGTCTTACCCTTTCTTGTCCGTTGTCTTCGTCTTTACCTTGTCTGTCTTTTCCCATTGTCTATCTGCTTTCTTTGTGGTAGGGGAGGTGGGGGGAACAGACGGACAGACAGACGAACGGACAGACAGACGGACAAATGACAAACAACAGACGACAGACAGGCACAAGGACTACACTGGACAGGCGAGATTACAAGCGAGAAAGATAAATAACGAGGCATTGTTTCAGCCTTAAAAACTCAAGAGCTCTCTGACTGTCAGCTCACTATCCATGTCTATCTAAACATGCCCTGAACGTCATAACCAGTGATTTGGGTTGGGTTTTTTTTTTTATTTTTTTTTTTTTGTTTTAGATATGGGTAACAAAGAACTTTTGTAAAAAAAAAAAAAATCTTTGAGAATGGAAAAAAAAAAGAACAAGAGAAAAGTAAATTACAACCTTGAAGATAGGCATTGCATTGTTTAGAAATAACACTAAAGAGGTTCCTTGGAGTGAGTTAATTGTTCATCTCTAGTCTAAAAACCACTGAACCGTGAGAATTTAAAAAAAAGAAAAGAAAAAAAGAAGAAGAAAAGAAAAATGCAGAAAAGTGTTAGAAGGATATTTTTTCAACAGAAAGAAATAAAAAATCGTACAGATTGCGAAGAAAAAAAAAAAACCACAAAACCCACAGGAGCGAGTTTGGCTGATAATAGGATGATTGATTTTCCGACCTGATTGATTGAATTGAATGATAGGCTGTATTCTTGAAGCCCAGGATGGTTTTTCATCAGGCCAAGGCAATTGTTTTACTATCGAGTCCTATCATCATGTATGCACGATCTATGTGGGCAAACATGTCGCTCACTGACGGAATATAAAGCAGATCAAAGCACGAGCAAAAACTTGATCCTAATACATACCTGATAATGCCTGGACCAGTGAGTAAATAATGGACCAATACTTACTGATAGTCTGAGACCAGTGATGTGGAAGTACTGGACTAATCACTGAACTTACTGACGGAAAGTCGACCAGTGAAGTGAAGTAATGGCAACAACTGACTGAATGAGACCATAGAGTGACAGTAATGGAACTACTAACTGCCTGATTGAGACCATTGAGTGAATTCAAGGACAAATACTGATTGTCTGAGACCATGAGTAGCAGCATGGAATAATACTGACTGATTGTTTTAGAGACCAGTGAGTGAAGCAATGGAGAGATGTGGGCAACCACCGAAGAGAATGATGAACAAGACAAATACTCAGCCTTTGGCATCATAGTATGGAAGAAGAATAAGAAGAAGAAGAAGAAGAAGAAAAGAAGAAGAAGAGAGAAGAAGAAGAAGAATAAAAAGAAGAAGAAGGGGGGGGGGGGGGTTGAGGGGAGGAGGAAGGAGGAGGAGGAGGAGGAAGGAGGGAGGAGGAAAGAAAAGGAGGATGAGGAGGAGGAAGAGGAGGAGGAGGAGGGAGGACCAAGAGGAGGAGGTGAGGAGTGGATGAGGTGGCGGCTGAGGGGGAAAGAGTGAGAGGAGGATAATGGGAAGAAAAAGAGACAAAGTCACACAAGGGAACAACAGACATGCATGCCAGACAACAACAACAACAACATCCAACAACCAAACACCAACAACAAAACAACAACAACCACAACAACAAACAACGAAAGAAGAAAAGAAGAAAAGAAGAAGAAGAAGAAGAGAATAAGAAAAGAAGAAGAAGAAGAAGAAATAAACAACAGATTGAATATGATGAGAAAGATGATCATCGAGCCCAGAAGATGACTGATGATGATGATGATGAGTATGTGATATGATGATGATGATGATGATGATGATGAAGATGACGGACGACGACCAACGACAAACGACAACGACATCCGACCGACGACGAGACTAGACGACAAACGACAAACGACACGACACCAGGACGAGACGAACGACTACAAAACGACGGACGACGACGACAACGCCAAGACGAACGATGAAGATGAAAATGATGACAACGATAAAACGACGCGATGATGAAGATGATAATGAACACTAGTCACGCCGACGAAAGTGCAAATCATTTCATGTATTTTTGCAGTGAGTCACAACACAAAGCAATCCCACACGTCAATTATCTTTATTTTATTTTCTCTTTCACTCTCTCATCCTCTCTCTCTCTCCGTTCTTTTATTTTATTTTATATTTTTTTTTTTTAACTTATAACCTGGCTGCGCCTACTGAATAAAGCGGGAAGTTAGGGCGAATTGGGTGGTGGGTGTGAGAGGGGGGGGAGGGGGTGTAGACGAAATGGCGCGGGTGAGAAGGGCGGGTTTGGAGGGGGATGGGGGGGGAAGGCGATCGACCTTGGTAATGGTTTGTCCTCACCCAACACAGGGATCCGGTTGGTGAGTTGGGTGCGGGCCCAATACTCTTCATTAACTGGCGAGGGAGATATGTATGTTTGTTTGGTCTCACACATGGTTCGTTGGTTGGGTGCGGCCATTATCTATTATCTCCAGTGAAGATAACTCCTGAGGTCTGTGGGTGACACACAAAGACATTTGAGAAAAGCCGCACGACTCCATCGACGGTGTGCTTAATCTGTCTGTCTGTCTGTCTGTCTGTCCTCTTCTCCTCTCAACTCCCTCACTCCTCTCACTCAATCTCTCTCTCTTCTCTCTCACTCGTCGTCGTCTCACCCACTTCTCTCTCTCTCTCCCTCGCTGCCATTGTCCCTGTCTGGTCTAACTCCTCTTGGTCTGTCTGTCTCTCTCTTCTGTATGTCAGTCTGCATGCCTTGTCTTCCCTGTATGTCTATATGTCATGTCCGTCTTCCCTGTTCCCGTTCCCCCCCCCCTTCCCCCCCCCGCCCCCCGCCCCCTCTATTCTCTGGGCAGGGCCCCTGTCAGTCCCTGCCTTTTTCGGTCCGTCCTGTCTGTCCGTCTATCTGTCTTTCTGTTCTGTCTGTCTGTCGGCTCGCTGTCGTCTTGTCTCTCTCTCTCTCTCCTCTCGTCTCTCTCTGTGTCTGTCTGTCTGTCTCTCTCTCTCAGTTAACTAGTGGAAAGGAGAAAAAGTTTGATAATGCTGGTGCTAACTTTGAAATACTTATCTAACTTTGCTTCTTGTCCGTCTGTCTGTCTATGTCTCGATTTGTGCTGACTCGTCTCAAATCTCTCGTCTTCACCTCTCCTCCGCTCTCTCTCTCTTCTCTCTCTTCTCTCCCTCCCCCGTCTTCTCTCTCTCTCTTCTCTCCCTCTCTTCCAGTCCGTTCCCAACCAATCTTCCTTCTCTCCCCTCTCCTCCTCACTCACTCTCTCGTCTCGTCTCCCTCTCGATCTCTCTCTCTCTCTCCTCTCTTCGTCTGGTGGAAAAAAAGCATGTAAGATTTGCTCATTACATTACCCTGGTAAAATAAAATTTCGTTTTCTCTCTCTCTCTGTCTCTCACACTCTCTCTCTCTCTCTCTCTCTCTCTCTCA
>JAFLJL010012909.1:0-22500 GCA_018398815.1 Conus ventricosus
AACTTTATTTTTTTTTTGAACTTTTTAGAAAGTTAAAGCGGACGGTTAAAAACATTACTTTTCTTGGGTTCCTGGCCATTTGGGATGGGCAACGAAATGGTTGACGTTTAGCAAGAACCCCCACAAGAGAGAAAAATGTCAAAATACCCCCTGCTCAGATTAAAACCCAAATTAAGATTATGTAAAACCCTGGGGCAGGAGGTTTGGGAAACACAGCAATAACAAACCTTTCAGATCCGTCCAACCTTAAGGACTTTTCCCATTAGTCGGGTGGTGTAAAGGGGAAAAGGGTTCTGTCCCGGTGCACCCCGGCCATTCGTATTTTACCCCATGCTTACCTTTTTAAAGAGTGAAGGCCCCGTGGTGCATTCCATGTCAGCAACATCAAATGAAACATGTTTTTTGAGTTTTGGGACTTGCACGATGTGAGACACAAAAAATTTTCAGCGGAGTCCAAAAGATGTTGGAGTCCCCCCTGACGTGATCTTGGGGTTTTTTGAAAAAATTTAACATTTTTCTCTGATTTGAGTTTTTACGAGAAGGTTTTTAACAAAGTTTAGGTTCGTTGTAGACGATGTCATTTAACGAGATGTGTAAATTTTTTTTTTTTTTTTTTTTTTTTTTTTTTTTTTTTTTTAAATGATGGGGGTTGTTTTAAAATTTTGGTGAACCCCTATGTGGCCTTCTGGGTCAGGGGGGCTATAAGCAAATTTATTTACATTTTTATTAGAAGGGAAAGGGGGAGCTCTTGCGGTTGTGTTAAACGAAAAGTCACATTGTAATTCAAAAAAAAACAATGAAACTGTCCCGCCTTTTTCTTCCATCTCTGGACTGACCTTGTGCTAGCTAATCGGGGTAAGAAATATGAAATTTTAATATTGATATAAGGGGTGCTCATGGTTTTAATAAACATAACTTTGCAAGAAAGTTTTTAAATTTATACCCTTGAATGAAGCTGCTAACCCCTGGAAATTCCCTGAAAACCCCCTTTAAAATTTTTTTTCTGTATTGTGGGGCCCTGGGGCATTAACAACGGAGGGGAGAAACTCCAGACAGACGCCCGGGGTTGGGGCAGTTGCCCCGAAAAAATGAAAAGACTGACAGAACTTAAAGGGTGACAGGTGTCAAAAGAAGGGGGGTCCACAGAAGATAAAAAACTCTGACTAAATCTTTTGGGGAAGTCGTCGAAAAAAAGGTTATGCACTTGAATGAATGAAAAAAACCTCCTGCCAGGGGGGGGAAAAAGAAAGGGGGGAGTTACGCAGAGTGACTCCCCGAAAAAATTTTTTTCAGAGAGGAACCAGCTGTGGTTTAAACCCAAAATGCATACACCTTTTTTTTTTTTTTTTTTTTTTTTTTTCAATGCATAACCTGAGCTAAACCGGGAAAAAGGTTTCCCTTATACATAGAGAAAGTTCCGAAAAAATTGCCCTTCAAAGGTTTGCCGCCCTTGATTTTGGGCCCAAGTTGCTGGCTTGGGTCTGTTTAACTAAACATAATATTCATCTGCTATGGCCATGCTTTTTTTTTTTCCCTTTGGAAGGTAAAAATTCTTTAAAATCCTGTCAAAAATATTTAAAATTTTTAGACATCTCTTTTAAAACTGTTGTCAGCTCCAGACCAGAAGTTTAATTCAGGGGCCTTAAAGAAAAGAATCGGGGAAAAATCATAAATAAACTCCCAAACAGATGTAGTTGGGCAAGGGTGTGAGCTGAAGAAAAAGTAGGGTTACGCCCCGGGAAATCACTGCAATGGGGAAAGGGGAGTTTGGATTTTGTCTTTGTAAAGCATTTTAAAATTGCTTCCCTTTTGGGGTTTTTCACTTTTGGTCATGAAAAAAAAAAAATTTCTGGTGTACATTTGGAATCTTTTTAGGGAAAATTTTGAAAGTCTCATAAAAAATAGGCTGTGTAGACAGGGGGTTTTTTACGGGTAGACAGCAGACCCCCCATAAACACATGCATCCTAAAGGGAAAACCAATGGGGGGCCCAGCTCCAATTCCTTTGGCAAAAAAGAAAGGAAGACTACAAAAAATGCCGAAAAAGGGGCATTTTTGCTCCCCCAAAGTCACCTTCCAGGAAAAAAAAGGGCCTTAACTGGGGGAAAAAAACTATTATCAAAATTTTTAAATGAATATTTATTTAGTGCCGGGTCCTGGCTAGAGACCAAGTTTCTGTGTGCTTTAAAAATTTCCAGCCCCGTTTCCCACAAGGGGCTCCCTATTGGGTAGGGGAAACTGAAGAGTCCCGGCTGGCGCTTCATTCTGTTTTTTCCCCCGTGACATCCATTCAGTATTTTTTCAATATCGTTCACTATAATTTCCTTATTTATTTCTTTTTCCATTTCACACACGGGGTGAAATGCTAGTGTAACGTTTTTACCCCATCCCAGACATGGATGGGTTTCTGAGTCGGGAAAACTGATCCAGCGGTATGACCTTTAAAAAGGGGAAGTCAAAAGGAGATCCTTACTTTGATTTGTTTCTTTTTTGAAATTTTTTTTTTATAAGACCCCAAAAGAGATAAAGGAAGGGAAGGGGGGTTGGGCCGAGGGAAACCAAAATTGGGAAGACTAAAGAAAGGAAAAACCCCTCCATGCTCTTTCCCCCGATCCGGAAATCATCAAAAAAATTTATGTTCATGCAAAAAAAAAACGCGACCATAAAAAAAGGGAAAAGAAAAGAGAAAATTTCAGCAGGGGGGAAGAAAAACTCATAAAAATCAAAAAGGGTTACGTCAGCCCTTACTGCGGGGAATTTCCGAACAAAGGCCATTGCAAAAAACAGCGTCCGCAGCATTTAAATTGAGACAGCAGTTTGACCCCAAATTTAAAAAATTTTTTTTTTGGGAAAAACCCAAAAAACCCCCATCGACCCCGGGGACAAAAAATTTAAATTTTTGGGGAAATTTCCCCCAAAAATTTTTCCCGAGTCAAACCCAGGAAAAAGACTGAAAAATTCCCCCGTCAAAGGGCCCGGGATAAAGCTCAAAAGCACAAAAGGGGTGAGAACAATATCAAAACATGACCATGCAGATGGAAGTCATAAAGGGTGGGTTTAAACGGAGTCCAACTCACCCACGTTCCGCTGAAAAGAGATATTTTTTCTTGCTTTTCGGAATGTTTTCTGGAAAACTTTTTAAAACAACTTAGCCCCCACTTGCTTAATTGTTTAAATATGCTTTGTCAAGCTGGGTCTGTTTGGGGGGGTCCGTTTGGTGTTGCAGTCTTCAAAAAAACGATCAAGCCCTTTAAAAATTTACAATACCCTTGTTTTTTATTTTTTTTTAATTAACATACTTGACTAAAACCCAAAAAAAAAAAAAAACCAACGTAAACACTAACGGGAATTTGGAAACTCTAATTTAAAAAAAACAAATTAAAAATTAAAAAACTAAAATCTAACATGAATTTTCGGAGCTGAAGAAAAAAAACTACGGGGGAAAAAACTTGATTTAAAAAAAATAAGATCTCTGACTTAAAAAATAAGACTCTGACCAGAAAATTGGCCCCCCTTGAAAAGGACTTTTTTTTTTCCCTGAAAGGAAAAAACTTTGGGGGAACCCGGGCAGTGCTCTGCGGGCCCCCCCCGGGCCATCCAAAAAAAACGCGCGCTCTCCCCCTAACGAAATTCACAACCCCACTAAAAAATAGTTCCATGTCAATTAATAAAAGGCACTATAACATTAAAGCGCACCCCGCAGTTTTGGCTGTAAATCATTTTTTTCCCCTACCATTGATCCTTATCAATAAAAAAAAATCCAATGAAAGGGAAAAATTTTTGAAAAATCAATGTAGAAAAACAAAAAAATTCCCCCTTACGAAAATTAAAGGGTGAAAAGGACGCTTTAAATTTTTTAAATATAAACCATTTGGGGGAATTTTCCAGGATGAACGGGGCCCCGAAATAAACTCGGTAAAAAGGGAGAGAACTCCACAAAAAAAATATTCTGTGAGCTTAAAAAACCCCCACACCACTATTTTAAATAATTTGCAACCCCCAATAAAAAGATAAAAAAACAACAAAAAAAAAAATTCTGTAGTGGTTTTCAAAAGTCCTACAAAAAACGGTACCCCGTAAAAAAGGGAGCGGGAGGTCAAGAAGAGCAGATTCAGGGAATTCTCAAATTTGAAAACCAGTCTTCTGGTGGCGGTGGCTGGAGAATGAAAACGGGGGGAATCAGCAAGAGTACTAGCGATCACTGACCAAGCTTTTATCACCCTGCAAAAAACCCTGAGAGTGCCTAAAAAGAAGAAATGTTTTAATCAAAACCCCCAAATATAAATCTTCATTTATGTAAAATTTCCTCATCAGACTCCCATTTGAAACGAAACCATGCCACCATCCCTTTAAAAATTTGGTCTGAGTGAAAACCGTCCTCCTTGCCCACGTTCCCCAGGGATTGCCCATTTCGCCACCAGAAAACCCTCCTTGGAACAACCCATTAAAGGTTGTGCTCCAACCCGGGTCCCACTTGAAAGGTTTTTTAAACCCGGCATGGGGGGAAAGAAACATACGCCTCCCAAAACTGCTTCCCCGGGGGTGGGGGAAGGGGAGAGTGTGTTTGGGGGGGGAGACGCTGTTTTTTGCCCCCCGGCCCCCCCCCGGGACTAAAAGTGGTTTTTGGGGAAGGAGGTTGGTCACCATTCTCCCAAAGTGGCTGCCCAAATTGTACTGAAGAGAAAACCCTTGCGCGCCTGTAAACCCCGAGCACCATGTTGAAGACGGCCAACATTCGCAAAAATTGCAAGGGGAAAAGGGAAAAACACCAGTGCAGAAGACACCATTTCCCAAATGCTGGTCTAGCGGGGAAAACCCAAACCGTCACAGGAATAAAAAAACCCTTTTGAGGGACGGGGGGAAAAAACGCTGGCCTTGTTGAGTGCCCCCAAAAGAGCTGTGCAGTAAAGGAGCCCTGAAGAGAAGAGCAAGGCGAGTAATTTTCTCTCAAAAAAATTTGAGGGGGAAAGGGAAAGTGGGTTTGGATTGAAAAATAAGGCCAAATCAAAAGGGGCGTTTTGTTTGTTTCCAAGTTCAAACCTTGAACGGAGAGAGATGTGTCCATGATGGGGGAAAAAGGAAAAAAACTGTTTTTTTTTTGGGACAAAACATTTGAGTTCGTTTTGCTCAAGGAAGCACTCATGTTTTCCTGTATTTTTGAGTAGCAGGGAGCTGCCACTCTCCAAAGGTTTTTTTTGGGGGGGAAAATTTCCCCTGATGTTCCACGTTGAAGGAAATAAGGCATTTTTTGGACGGGTAAGTATAAAGGAAAAGGGGTTGGTTGGGAACTTGCACAAAACATATTTTTTTCAACAAAAAAGGTGCAAGCGCACATGTACAAAAACACACCCACACACATACACACACACATGCACGCACGAAACGCACGCACGTACCCCATGCACGCCCCGCAAAAACCAGAAAATTTCTTAGAATTTTTTTTTTTTTAAAGGGAAAAAAGGGCAACATTTACCTTACCTTACCTTTAAAAAGGGGGAAAAATGTCATTTGCCATTAAAAAACTAGTGTGTTGTCTGTTCGTTTCTAGCGAGGTATCAGGTTATTGAAACATTTTCATGGTAGTGTCCTTTGATTTTGTTTTAAAAAGATTTTTTTTCTTTCTGGGGAAAGTTTTTTAGAATACTGTAATAGCCTTTTTGATTGTGTTAAAGTTTTTAAATAAAAATTTAAAAAAATTATTTCCGGGACGGTGCGGCAGAGCAACGCGACTTCTCTGCAGCCCGGTGCACTAAAAATGTTTTTCCCAACCTTTGCAGAGCAAAATTTTTTGACTTTTTTTTTTTTGGGGGCCCCTTCTTTTAAATGGAAAAAGCAATTTTTTAAAAAATTAAGGGAAAGGGTAAAAAAACGAATTTTGGGCAATGAGCATAGACTTAAATATTTTTTTGGGGTTAAAATGGGCAACCCCACGGGTTAGGAAACAACAAAAAAAAAACATACCCGAACAAAATTTTGGTTACGTTTTTTTGGTTAGTATAAACAACAGCAAATGAGGAAAAAAAAGGGGGCCCGGAAATTTCGCTTTTAATTTGAATAGACAAAAAAGCCTGAGAAAATTAAATTGTGTAACCCCAAGTAAAAAATTTTTTTTAAAAAATGAAAAAAATCATTGCAAAACTGTAAAACACTTTTAAACTGTTTTAGCTTCAAACTGTACAAACATTAAAACTTTTAAATACACAGAGAAAAATTAAAAGAATAAACCCCAAAATTCTTTTCGAAAAATTTGGGTACCCCCTTTACACACCCCCCCCAACCCCTCTTTTTTTAAACCCTTTGCTAAACCAATTCTAACACTTCATGTAATGGGGCCTTTTCCCTTCTTTTTTGCCCGATATGTTGGGAAGCAGGAAACTCCACACATGCGTTTCCCGGGAAATTCCCGTGAAAAAGGGTTTTCCTTCTTTTTCGGACTACTCTGGGGTCAAAAAGGGGTCATCCCCAAGGGGCATGTAAACTTCCCCTTCCCATTTGGCTAAGAACCCTTTTTTAAATATTTCCCGGGGCAACCGCATCCCTTAACCATCAGACGAGAGGACAGGGTTTTTTTTTTTAAATGTTTTTACCTTAACGGGGGAAAGGGACTTTCCAGGAGTACAGAAATTGTTGCCTCAAAAGGGAAAACCGTGGTTGTAAAACCGGTAACTGATTTTGCCGTCACTACCCGCCGTTTTTGGAAAGGTTGACTGAGTGGGAAAAAAAATTTCTGGTAGAGTGTGTAGCATTTTCATTCATCAACCAGTGTATTGAATTTTTTTTCATTTTTAAAATTTTTGCAAATTGTTTAAAAATTTTTTAAAAGGGACCCCCAAAAAAACATTTTAAAAATTTTGAAAAAAATTCTGTTTTTGAGCTTGGGCCAGTACAGCGAATAAAGGCTGGGGCCTTGGGAAAGGTGCAGTGATAAATCACCCTGTCCCCGGGGTGTTGCTGATGTTAGATGACCATTATGGTCACATGAAACCTAAAAAAGGTGCTGACTTGCCACTTTTGGGGTCACCTGAATCATTTCCCGTTTCCTTTTTAAAAGGGCACTTTAAAGCCCTAAAATAACCAAAGGGTTTTTTTTCAGTTCCCTGAAGTGGGAAATGGTCCACAGTCAATTGAAATTTTGGTTATTGCAGTTTAAACAAAAAAGGGGTAAAAAAAAATTTTTTCCCGGGCCTTTGGGGCCCGTAAGGATACCCCAAACAAAATTTTTGGGAAGAGGGGGGGGCCTTAAATCTCAAACCTCCTTACTACTTTTGTGTAATTTATCCAGGGGTTTTTCCCCGGCCCAAAAATGCGTGTGTTTCCCAACCCCATGAACTGGGGCATCAGTTTCCTTTCTACAGAAAGGGTGAACATAAACCCCTAGTGCCTTTTCCCTGATCAGGTTCCCGGGAAAAAATAAATTTGGGAGGGTGGGAGCAAAATCGAAACCTTTTTACCATTGTACTTTAAAGTTAAACATTTTCCAGACTTTTAAAGTTGCAGTTCAGTAACAAAGACGACTCCCCCAAAAAGCAATCCCAAAATGCCCTGACTTTGGAAAGGGGCTGGGGGAGCCAAAGTGGGGGCCCCGGCACAGGTAAAACGTTGGAGGCCCCGGGCCCCAGATGCACCCCCAAAGGGCCCAAATGGCCACTGAAAAAGAGACAAAGAGGAGGGGAATCACTTCTGGGGGAAGGGGGGGGAAAAACCCCTAGAGATTTATGGCTGGGGACGCCATTGTAGAGGCCAGGGTACCCTATGGGAAAAAAGGCATGTGTTGCCATTTGGGGTTTGTTTTTTTGTAAGAAAAAAAAAGGGGGGGAAAAGGGGGGGTTGGTGGGAAAAAAACAAGGTTGCTCAATGCACATCAAAAAGGTTTTGGGAAAAAAACGGGTATTGCTTATTATTTTGTGTGTGTAACATTTTGGGAAAAAGACTCCCCGGATAACTAGATTTTTGCCCCTTTGTAATGTTTCGTAGCATTGTTGAAGTCATCGGGGAAAAGGGTTTGGGAATGGAGGGGGGCCCAGCGTTTGTTTTAGATATTGTGAAGGGTTATAAAAAATTTTTAAAGGGCTTTCAAAAAACCCAAAAGGGTTTGGGCCAAAATTGTAGTGTTTTTTCAAGCACTTTTGGAAATTTGGGGTGGGAAGGAAGAGGGGGGGGGAAGGGGGGGGGGGCAATTTTTGCTCCTTGTAGTGTTTTGAACATCATTGGGGGGGGGGGGAACAATTGTTGCCACTTTTTAAATGTATTTTTTTTGTTTTGGGGAAAAAGTTTTGGGGAAAAAAAAAAACAGTAAATTTCAAAATTTCTTTCAAGAAATCATCACCGGGTTTGGGGGAAAACTGGCAAAAAGGTTGGGAATTTCATGGTCCATCCCTGGGGCGGTTAATTTTAAAGTCAGGGTGTGCCCAAGTTTATGAGGACTGTTTTAGATGGGGGGGGTTTAGGGGCCCCTCAGTTGAGGAAAGACACCCACGCTACCCATGTAAATGAGAATTATCTTCATCAGAAAGGACTTCAATAGTTTGGGTTTCCCTGTGTATTTTTGGATCAGAACAGAAAACCACTGAACACCCCCCACATTACCTCCAGTGTCCCTCTTGAGGGCCCAGAATTGATTGCCCCCCGTGGACTGTAAGGTTTAACTCATTTGGAGAAAAATACCCCCAACTGTGGTTTGTGTATGGGGGGTGTGAGTGAGGGGGTGAGAGTTTTTTTAACCCCCCCCCAAAAAAAATTTGGGGCAGGGGAGAGGAAAACCCCCCAAAACGGGGAAAAAACCAGATGTTACCCTTTTTACAGTACAAAGTAGCAGCACTGGGTTTGGGTTGTACTGCATGGGGGCTTTTCTCCTTTGTACTATATTGTCCTGCATTTGTTATGGGAAATTAAAGGGTGGGGGGCAACCGAAAAGGGACTGGGGCCCCTTGATTTTTAGTGCTTTGTTGTTTTGTTATATAAATAGTGGCAACTTTCACTTTAACATTTTTCTTTGGGATAAAAAAAAGGGTTGGCTATGAATTTAAAAAAACATTTTTCTTAAAAATCCTTTAATTGCAGGAAAACATTAGAGGACTCTTTTTGGGCCCAGCCTGAGTGAAGGCATGCTGGGATTTGCAGGTTTGGGGCCCCGGGACACTTTTTTCCCAAACCCCCCCCTAGTGTTGGGGCCTCCCAGCAGCAAGGAGATGGTGTTCTTTTCCACCCAGGGGGGGGGGTTCACTCCACAGGTCTTAACGATCCTGTTGGTTGTTTTTCAGTTTTTTTTTGGCCACCCCCATTTTTCAAGTCATTTTTGTGTTCCTGATTTTGAGGGGAAATTTTTATTTTTAAAATGCTAAAAGGGTAAACCAATGTTGCCCCAGCACCCTATTTTTGGGAAAAAATTAATTTGGGAACCCACACGGTGCAGTGAATGAACATTTGTACAGAAATCGGGTTCGTTTTGGGTGCCAACACTGTTCGAAGGGGCCAGCCCACCCTGGTGCCCCCAGTATGGGGTTTGAAAGTTTTTTTGGGCAAAAAGCATGACCCTGATGGCTTTTTGAAATTTGGTCTGTACTCTGCCTCCTTTAAAAAATTACTAAATTTGAATGCTTTTCACCAAAAGTAATTCCATGATTTTACTTTTTTTTTCCAACAGGGGGGGCCAAAATTTTATTTGCTTGCTTGATGTTTTTTTTTGTTTTATTCAGACCCAACGGACGGGAAAAAAGTTTAAAAAAAGGGGACTGTCACACACTTTCTGATGCTTTTTAACTACAGTCTACTTTGGGGTTTGGCCCAATGGAAAAATAAAAAAGGCATGGCCATAAAAAGGAAAATTTTAAACCCTAGAATTTCAAGAGCAAAAGAAACCAAGAATCGTCGCCAGGAATTGGAAAAAGAAGGGGCTGAAAAAGGACACAGTAAAAAATTTCTGCTTTTGGACCGGGGCATAAAGGGTTTTTGATTTATAAAAAAAGGAGGTGGAGGGAGAGGGGGGGGGGGGGGGAGGTCGGAACGTTTCCCCCCCCCCCCCAAAAAAAAAAGTCAGCACCCAAAAGGGCTAAAAACTTGAAGAAGACTTAGTATCAAAATGCTGGACAGGGCCTTTTTAACAGGGCAAAAGGTTTGAAAAACCGAAAAACCGGAGTTAGGGGACTTTTTTTTTGGGGGGGTGCCGGGAAAAACTGACCATAAGTCCCCCCTCCCCCCCCCCCCCCCCCTCCCCGGAGTAGGGACGCTCCCCCTTTTCAGTAGTGGTGGCTGCACTTGTGCATGGCTGGGGAATTGTAAAGACCCTGCTTATATTTGTTGGGGGAAAAACTAGGGGCACGGGCCCCCTTGGGCCCAAGTTAGGGGCAGTGATTCCCAACGCTTTTCCCGTCCCCCTTGCTGGTGCGCCCCCTCGGCAAAAACCCCCCCGGGGGCCGAAGGCCCGCATAAAAGCAGAGGGTAGAGAGAGTTGTGTGTTCCCCGTCCCATGGGAAAGGGGAGAAGGCAAGCCCCGGAAAGGGGGGAAACCCCTTTTCTGCCTAAACGGGCATGGGGGGAAAAATCCTGCCTGGATGAGGGGGAAAATAAAACCATGGGCTCCCCGTGCCCATCAGGAAAGAAACCCACTATAAAAAATTTAAAAACTAGGGGGGGCAAAATTCGGGTACAAAAAAGGGGGGGCCCTAAAAAAAAAATTTAAAAAAGGGTGGCAGCTTCCTTCCCCCCTTCGGCGCGGGTGATCGTGTGTCCCCCGGGTTGGGTTTAGGGAAGGCATCAAAATGTGGGGGCGAACCCCCTGAAACTGCCCCCCCTCAAAAACCGGGCCCCTTATTTCTACCGTAAAAAGATGGGTTTGCCCGGGGGAAAATTTGGGCCGGGGGGGTTCCCCCGGGGGCAAAGAGCGATTTCCTGGGAAGGGGGATGGGGCTAAACCCCGTCGTCCCCTTCACCATCTTGGGTTTATGGTGGAGGGGGCCCAAAGGAGCACACACCACAAAGGGGAGACAAATTTGGGTGGATCGAAAAATCGTAAAAGACCTCGATCATCAAGTTAATAATGATAAATGGGGTACAAATTTAAAATGTGCACAAGGGGGTAGATCAAAATCGAAAGACACTTAATCTACCTGAAATAGTGATAAAAAAAGGTACAGAAAATTGTGCCCGGGGAAGCCCCTTTACCGCCAAAAATTTGCGACCGAATTTGGGACATCATGCGGGGGGAAAGGCAATAGGGCCAAAAACCCCCGAGAGAGACGCCCAATGGAGGCGAGAGAAAAAATCCCTCTGGGTACCTTGAAAACTAATGCAAAGGAAGGTACAATCAGTGTGCCCCCTTTGGGTAGATCAAGAAATCGTAAAGACCCTCGATCCCCTGTGATAAATTGGTAGATAAAAAATAAATAATGTAAAAAATTGTGCCCCCATTTGGGTAGATAAAACCGACCGTACCACCTCGATCTTCCTTAGAATGATACATGGGGTGCCACATAGGGGTAAAATAAATGTGGCCGGTAAAAACCCCCGTACGGCAAGCATTTTGCAACCAAAAGTGGACACCATGCGATGAGGAAAATATGGCGGAAAAGCTGCCGGGCGGGGAACACCCAAAAAGGCAGATCGATTGCCCGGTGAGGGTTCAATCCCGAAAGAAACAAGGGCGTGAGATTTAAAATAGACTAACGCGCGGGTAGATATACGAGGAGTCCCAAAAGGGGGCGAAAGAAAAAGGGGAATTTAGGAAAACCAAATGCTTGTTTTTTCTCTTTAATGGTGAGGGGAGATCGTAAGGAAACTCTTCTTCTTCCCCCCTTTTTCTTTAACACCCCCCATCATCTTTTTTGAGGGTTCGATGTGTGTCCCAACTCGTCGACCTGAACTGAAAGGGCGATTGAAAGGGGAACACGATCCCCCCCGCCCCCCCAATACAATGAAAATAAGGGCAAAATCAAAAAAAAATAAGGCGCTAATAATAGAGGAGGAAAAACCCCCATAGCATAAACAGGTACGACAATTAGCGACAGTTTTTTATGTCAAAAATCAATAAGCGAAAACCGATCTAGAAAGATCTTTCAAATCAAAATTTACGGGGGTTACAGAAAAGGAAACCCCCCGGGGGGTTGCGACCTTGTCGGGGCCCGGAGGGTTTGCGGGGTTTTCCAGTATCCCTTGGGCTTGCTGGGGGGGGAAATAAATACTTGGAGAAGGCGGTTTTTTTCCCGGGGGGGGGGGGGGGCTTCTGGGGCCGAGAGGGAAGATGCTTTTTGGGGCCCTAAGCGAAACGTGGTAAGGTTGATGCCCCTGGTAGGGCTTCCCTTTGTCAGATAGGCAAGGGTTTTTTTGGGGAAATTCCTGACAAAGGGTTAACCCCCCTTTCTCCTTTTCTTGTTTTTTTCCCCCCTTAAATTTGGCCCTTTTTATCTTCGTCCCCCCCTTTAAAGGGTTTTCTTTTCCACCCCCTTTTTCTCTGGGGTCTTTTTAAGATCCGCCGCGTTTGCCGTGGGGTGCAAACCTTTTTCCCGGGGGGGAATGAGATCCTGGTGATTGAGGGGGCCCCAGCCCTCTCAACACATAAATTTTGGCTCGGACCTCCCTAAAACGGGGAGTCCCTTTTGGGCCCCGGGGGTTGTAAAAGGGGGCCCCCCTTTTTTCCCCCTTGGGGTTGGGTCAAGACGGGCAGTTCCCCAGCGGGCCAAGTAAACCCTGCATGCTCAGCCCTCTTTTCCCCGGGGGAGTTGGCATGTTTGGGGGGGGATGGGGGTGGTTCTTCTGTTGTCGTATGTCTCCCCCCCGAACCCTGGAAGGGGTCAAGGACATTGGTTTTTTGGGCCCCGGCCCCCCTTAGTTGGACCCCCAAGGGGGTGGGAAAAGGGGAGGGATAAATTTAAAAAAAATTTAAAAAATTGATTTCTTAAAAAAAATACCCCCCCAAAAGGGAAGAGGAAGGCATTCCCCCCTTTTTCCCGGGGGAATTTGAAACAGACAGTAAATTCCCTGACAGTGGGTAAACAGAGACGGTTTTTCTGGGCTTCCGGGCTGGTGGGGGAAAGGGGGACAGAGGGGAAAAGACCCCTTTCACTCTGAGCCCTTTTGCTTCAAAAGGGTTTTCCCATGGTATAGCAGGTGAACCTAGGTCCATAAAACGGTTTGGAATGGTTCTTCTTCTTAAATGTCAAACACAGAAGCAATCCAAAACACTGCAAAAGGCAAAAAACTTTGGATAGGGAGATCGGGGGTGACTCCCCAAAAGCAAAAAAAATTTCACCCAAAGGTGTAAATTGATGCAGAAAACTGGGGGGTGTTTCAGAGGGGGAAAATAAAAACGGAGCTGGGTCCCAGGGTTGCGGAGGTGCGCGGGTTGCGGAAAGGGAAGGGTTCAGAGAGAGTGGCCCCCAACCCCCCTCTTTCGACCTTCTGCAACCCTGTGCTCCCTTTGGGTTTCATAAAGGGTTTGGTTCCCCTAAATGTTCATTTTTCAGCTTTGTGCCGTCCCCTTTGAGGGCTTCAGGGCCAGAGGTTTGGCCATGTCAGGGACCGCTTTTCGGGCAGGGGGTGTTGGAATTTCCCTGCAAGGAAACCTCTTTTAGGGGGCTGTGTCATGACCCGGGCACATTGTCCCTAACTGCGGGGGGCGACCATCCCTCCTCTTCCCGAAAGCCCCCCCTTTGGATTCAAGAATCTGTTTAAAACAACAAATTAAAAAACGGAAAGAAATTTTCTTTTTGAAGCCCGGAAAACGGTTTTTGGGCAGTCAACCCGACATTCTTCCTATGCTTCGGCTGTCAAGAAAGCTCCCATAGGGTTTCCCATTTGGGCAGTCACTGCCGGGCTGACGAATCTTTTTTCGAAACATTTCAAATAAGATCTGTCAAAATTCTGGTTTTAGCAAGTCCCCCACCTTTCCAAAAAACCCAAAATGATGCCCCGGGGGAGGAAAAAAATTCCCCCACCCCTCAGACCCGCCCCGCAGTCCACAACATCTGCTGCTGGGGAATTAAAAAACCAGCACCCCCACCCCGAACTCCTTGTCCAGTGCCCGGGGGCAAGGGGGTTCAACCCCGGTGGAGAAGGGGGGGTTGAGGAAGAAAACCCCCACCGCCCCAAACCCAGCCCACTTACATGTTGGCAAGTCCCCCAGCAGGTCTCAGAAGTCCCGAAAATTAAAAACAAAATTTTCACTTTAGGGAGCAGTTTTTTTTTTTTGGAGGAGAAAGACCCATCCTCTCCTTTTCGCCCCTGCACCCGGGGTAATACAAAAAACCCTTGGAAAATCCGTGGCTAAATTTCCCCAAATTCAGGAGCTGCCGCTTTTTTCAGTCTCTAAAACCTTCTTTCGTGGCTCTTTAAGGGAAATCAAAATTCCCAAAGCCAGAAAACCCTTTTCTCCCTTTTTGGCTTTTTTTATTTCCCTTTTGAAACCCGCACAACCATCCCCGTTGGGGCTGTCGGGCCGGGGTTTACCTTCTCCTACACAAAACTTTTGGTTAGTCCGT
Source organism: Conus ventricosus (assembly GCA_018398815.1). Lineage (NCBI taxonomy): Eukaryota > Metazoa > Mollusca > Gastropoda > Neogastropoda > Conidae > Conus > Conus ventricosus. Next base: position 14,471 of record JAFLJL010012909.1, read on the forward strand.
CACTCTGTCTAAACCCCCCTTCAAAGGGGGTTAAACTGCCCAGAGGGCACCCCTCCACAAGACTGTTTACAATCTGTTCTCTTTATCTCTCACCTTCTGTCCCGGTTTGCGTCAGGGCCTTGGGCAGTTCTGATAGAGGAACTCCATCGACCTTTTTTTCTGTTGGGGGACTTTTTAAAGGTCAAACCCTCTTTGGGGGGAGTAAACCCCCTTTTTCATCCAGAGGTCTGCTGATTGAGGAGTCCCCTTTTGGATTTGGATTTTTGGGTTTTCAACACGGGTCTCAACTTACCTCCAATTTTTCCCCAGGCAAATTTCGTGTTTAATTTGTCCGGGGTTTTTGACCCCTCGCGGTCCCGGGGCTATGAGGGGGTCTGTCCATGCCATCTGCACGGGAAATTAAACCCTTTCCCTTTCCCTTTTACCCAAACCCGTAATAACTGAAAAACGTCTCTGTCTCTCAGCTTTAAAAATTTTTAAAAAAGCAAAACTGGGATCTAATTTTCAGCCACTGTTTTTTTTGGGTTTCCAAAGGGCATGATTTTTTTCAGGTCCTGCCCGCAGAAACACAAAAAAACCCATGATTAAATGTGCTAAGACCTGTTTTTCCCGTGTCCCCCCAAAAAAATTCAAATGCCAAAAAACCCGGTTCGATTTAGAATGCCAACAAAAAATTTTTCCCCCGTTAGAAAACGGGGTCCCGCGGGCAGGGATACCAAAGACCTTTTGGGGCCCCCCAAAGGTCGAAACCCCCTCAAAAAAACCCGTGCCAAATCGAGCCCCACTTTAAAATCATAAACGTCGGTTTCCCGGAGAAGCTTCTGCCCCCAGGTGACATCAAAAACTTTTAAAAAAAAAAGGGGGGGAACCCATTTGAAAAACAAGGGGGAAAAACAAACCCGTCCCCCTTTAACCACTCAAGTTTTCGGATTCTTTAATTTAAAAAAGAAGAAAGGGGTTTTCTAATCTGCTTTCTTCAAAAAAATTTAAAAAAAATTCCTCCTCTTCCCAATAAATCATCACTTTAAGTCCCCAAAAAAAACCCTAAAAGAAAAAACGCCCCGCAACTTTTCATGACAACATGGAAGGGCTACAATCTTCCTTTTACATTAAACGAGCAAAACTGCCTTTCTCTCTTCGCGATTCCCCCCGGTTAGGAAATACATTAACAAAATATTTAAAAAATCTTCCACAAGAAGGTCTAACATCCTGTTTAAGGATACAACCACCCTTGGACTACAGGTTGCTTTCCCCCCTCTTGGCGGACACCCCCCATTATTCCCCCTCCCCAAACCTGGAAAAAATCTTTCTAACCATCTAATACCGCCCCTAGCTTTTCCGCTGTGTCTGTAAATTGATGGAAAAAAAGTCAAAGCTAGGCTCATGTGGAAAAATCAAACCCATGGCCTTTTTGGCGAAAAAACTTGTGGTTTTCCCCAAAAAATCGTAGTACAGTTGACCCTTTTTCGTCTGGAATCTCAAATTAGGAACGCTTTTTTAAAGACACAGCAGTGGCAATTTTCTTCGACTTTGGGGAAGGCCTACAAAACCACCTGGAAGTCGGGGATACTTAGGGTTTTTCCCGGGTTTTGGGTTTTCGAGGTCATCTTCCCCATTTTTTTTTTAAAAATTTTTTGGGAGAAAGACAGTTTTAGGGGCCCGGGGTTGGGCCCCCCCCCTCGATGTCCCCGAGCAGGGTTGGTGTTTTCCCCAGGGGGGAAACCTGTCTCCTGCCCTCTTTTGTATTAAAAACAACAACATTGTTTAAATTTAGTTTTAGGGGGGTTCAGATGTCTTGTTGGGATGATTTTTTCTGTTACGCAAAATGGAACCTGAAACCCCCTGTCCCCCCGGGAGGTCCAACTTTTTGTAATAAAATCCCTCGGTGGGCGGGTGAAAAAAGGTTTCACCTTTTCTGACCCCCCCCCCAATGTAAATTTACTTCCCCTAAAATTTCCCTCAGTTTTTCCCCGATCCGGGAAATTCAAGTAGGGGAAACTCCCATTTCCAGCTTTAAAGAGGCCAAAATTTTTGGGGGCATTATTTCCAAAAACTTAACTTCCAGCCAATTTTAAAACCTCAAAACTGCTTTCCCAAAGGCCGTATTCTTTGGGGCCCTAGCAAAACAACCCACTGGGGCCTTTATTAAAAAAACTTGGGTTTCACCCTACAAGCCCTGGGCCGTTCCAAAATGGACTTTCGGGTTTTTCTGTGTACGGGTCCGCAAGAAACATTTACCTCAAAAATCTTGGGCCCTACCACCATCAAGGGTTTTGTCTTGTTTGGACGTTCCGCCCACCCCTGTGTACAGCCCGTACGCAAGGGGAGGTGAAACCCTTTCCCCGTTTCCCCCCCCCAGGCTTTAAAAATGTCTTTGAAATTTTTTACATCCCACTGTTCTCGCCCCCCAGAAACCCCGCCTATGACTGTGTTTTTGGGCCCTCCTTCCAAAGTAAATTTGAAAAAAAACCCAAAATGTATTTTGCCGTTTGGGGTTCGTATCAGCCCCAGGCGGAATGCCCGTAAGACCTGGGGGTAGTTTTCCCATTTTTTCCCAAATTTTTCCCGGTCAACCTCCCCTGGCCTTTTTCCCCCGGTTCGTTTTTAACTGCCCTTTCCGTAAGGAGTCTACCCTCGGCGTACAAGGCTTTGTATGCCGAGCTCTGTTTTCCCAAAAAACCCCTCCTATCAAAAAATTTTCCCCTGACGGTTCCAAGTCTGGGATGGGGTGGGGGCCGTGCCCCTATGCCCTGGGGCTCCACTAGATATTGTTTGGAAAATATACATTCAGTGCTTCTGCTCTTCTGAACTTACGCTCTGTAACTTTTGGCCCCCCCCCCCCCCCCCTTTCCCCCCCCCCCCCCCCCAACCCCCCCCCCAAATTTTCCCCCCCCTTTTTCCCCCCCCCCCTTTGGAAGATAAACTTCCCTTTCTTTTTTGGGAGGGACCGGGCCTGTTGATTTTTTTAGCCAAAAAGGGCCCCAAAATGGCCCCCAACCCCCCTTCCCCCAAGGAACCGAAAATTTTTTTTTTTTGGGGGAATTTTGGGAAGGAATGGAAAAACAACAAAAAAACTCTTTCGGGTTTCCCCGGGAAATTTGCTTCCCAACGTGGTGGTCGTTAAAAAAGGGAACCCCCCGGGGAAAAAGCCAACAATTTAACCCCTTCTTAATTTTAAAGAAAATTCCCGGGATTATGTTTAGGACCCTTCCTGGCAAGGGGGTTGGGGGCCCCAGGAAAACAAACTTTTCCCGTGTCCAAAACCTTTAAAGGGCCCCTTAATCCCAAAAAATTTTTTTTCCGTTTGGTTTTAAAGAAAGGAAAAACGGTTTTTGGGGCCCCTTTAAACCGGCCCTTTCGGTTTTAAATTTTTTTTTTTTTTTTAAAATGGGGAACTGGGGGAGCATAAAACCCCCGAAGCCCCCACCTTCAAATTTTAAAAATTTTCCTTTTAGGAAAAATTTAAATTGCAACGAGGCCCAAAGGGCACAAAAATTTTTTACCAGGGGGGCCATGAAAATCCCCCTTAGGGGGTTGCCCCGCCCCAGGGGTAATGGGGTTTTAGAAAGAAATTAAATTTTTTTTCCCATTTTAAAACCAAAAAGGAAATTTTAAAAAACGGCCCCAAAAAATTTTTTGCTGTAAAACAATTTTAAATTTTTTTTTGTTTTTTTAAAATAAATTGGGGGAAAATTTTATTGGGTGCGCCCAGAATTGGGCCCCCTCCGGGCCCGGGGAAAACAAATTATTCCCTTTTTTCTATTAAAATTAAAAAACCCACCAAAACCACAAAACCCGGAAAACAAATTTTCTTCCCTTTTTCCCCCCTTCCCCCCCCAAACCCCCCAAACCCCCCCCCCACCCAAAACCCCCCCAAAACGGGCCCCCCTTCCCCACCTTTTTCAAATATTTTTCCCCAAAAAATTTTTCTACTCCCACCCCTTTTCCCCCCCCAACCCCCACACACCCAAAACCCCACACAAACCACACACCACACACACACAAAATACAACAACACAAACCCCCCAACCCCACCCACCAGTTTTTTCAACAAACCCCAAAAACCAAAAACCACCCCCCACACACAACCAACACACCCAACACCCCTCTCTCTTTTTTTCCCTCCCAAACACACACACCCCCACACACACAACACACACACACACAACACAAACACCCCCCCCCCCCCACCTCAAACCCACACAAACCAACCCCAAACAACAACCCAAAACCCCACACACCCCTTTTTAAGCCAAAAAAACTTTCAAAACCAATTCATTCCACCATCTAGCAAGTTTTTTTTAAAACCCCTTTTTTCCCCCCAACCCCAAAACACATCCCCTCTCTGTCCCCCTCTTTCCCCTTTCTCAAAACACACAACCAAAACCCACACCCCCCACACACACACACACCCCACACCCACCCACACACACACACAACACCACACAACACACACAAAAACACACCACACACACACCCCACACACCACAAACACACAAAACACACACCCCCCCCCAAAACCACACCCCCCCAAAACACCCAAAAAACACCACACACACACACACACAACAACACACACACAAAAAACACACACCCCCACCAACCCCACACACAACCCCCAAAAGCTGTACAAATAAACACCGTTACTACTTTCCCACGGGCTTGTTTTAAAATCTACTCAAAAAAAACCCTTTCCCTTGCACACGGGACGCAAGCACGCCCCCTACACACGCACCATCACACACACTTTTCTCTCTCTGCTCTCTTTTTCTTTCTCCCAAACACACCACACCACAAAAACCCCCCCCCCCACCACACCCACCACCACACACACACAAACCAAAACACACAAGGCACACACACACCACAACACACAAACACCCCACAAAACAACAAACCCCCCCCCCCATACCCCTCCTTCCCTCATACCCACCCCACAACCCACACAAAGGGGCACACACACCCCAAAACCACACCCCAAAAACACACACACACACACCACACACACACACACACACAAAACAACAAATAGCTTTCAAAATTTCCCTTACCTTTTTCCCCTCGTCTTGTTTCAATATCTACTTAAAAAAAAATTTTTATTGCACAAGCACGCACGCACGCAACAAAACAACGCACCCCCCACCACTCTCTCTCCCTGCTCTCTTTCTCCTTTTTCAAACACACACACACCCCCACCACACACACACACAAAACACACAACAACCCCAAACCCCACCCCCCACCCTTCCCCCCCCCCCCCCCCCAACACACACAAAACACCACACACCCCACACACACACAACCCCCACCACACACAAAACACACATTTCCCCCTTACCCTCTCTCTCTCCCCTCCTTTCCCCCCTTTTTTTCCCCCCCCGGGTTTCCAAAACACAAAACCCCACACACACACACACACACACACACCACACACCACAACAAAACCCCACACACACACGTACAACAAATAGCTGTCCCAAAACATACCCATTACTCTTCTCATCAGTTTTGTTTTTAAGTATTACTTAAAAACCCTTTTATTGCCCCCATGCACCAGAAATCCATTCCCCCAAAGGGGAAAAAACCCATTTTTTTTTTGTTTTTTTTTAAAAACCAAACCCCAAAACAAAACGCCAAACAAAAACCACACCCCAACACACACACACACACTCTTCACAACCCCTCCCTCTCTTTTTCCCCTTTCCCTTCTCCCCCCGCCCCGGTTCCCCTTCTCTCCCCCCAAAACCACACAACCACACACACACACCACACACCCCCACCAAACCCCCCAAACACACACACACAAAAACACACCCCCCCCCCCCCCACCACAAAACATACTACACACCTCTTTTCCCCCCCTTCTTTCTCCTCGTCTTTTTAATACCCCCAAAAACCACACAACCCCACCCCCCCCCCCCCCCCACACACACCACACACACACACACACCCACACACAACCCCCAAATAAAACTAAAAAAAACCCAACACCACCAAACACCTTTTCCCTCATTTTTTTTCTATCCCCACTCACAAACCCTTTCTTCCCCCTCACCCTTCCTCTCCTCCCCCCCACTCTCACCCCTTCCTCTCTCTCTCTTTTTTTCCCCCTTTTTCTTCCTCAAAAAACACACACAAACCCCACTCTTTCCCCCAACCCCAAAACCCCCCCACCCCACACACACCCCACACACCCCACATCCACAGAAGGCACACAAAACACACACACACAGTACACACACACACACACCCACACAAAACCACACAACACACACACAATTTTAAAAAACAAATAGGTGAAAAAACACCCTTACACAAACCAAATTTTCCCCCTCCTTTTTTTTTCAAGTATCCCTCCCCCCCCCTTTTCCCTTTTGCCCAAAACCCACAACCCCAGCACACACCAACACACCACACCACACACACACACACACACAAACACACAAAACAACCCCCAAAACACAACAACCACACAAACCCACCCACACACACACACCCCACCCTCTCTCTTTCTCTCCTTTCCTCTCTTTTCTCTCTCTCTTTCCCCCTCCCTTCCTTTTTCCCTCCCTCTCCTTTTCTCCTCTCCTCCTTTTTTCTCTCTCTTTTCTCTAACACCACAAAAAACACACTCCCCACACAAAACACACACACACACACACACACACACCCACCCCACACACACAAACCCCCACACAACACACACAGTACACACACAAATACTTAAAAAACACAACACCATTAAACCCCAAAAAAGTTTTTTTCAAATTCACCCAAAAACATTTCTTCCACCTCCCAAAAAACCCTTCCCTTCTCACTCTCTTTTCCCCTCTCTCCCTTTTTTCTCTCATTCCCATTTCACAACCCACACACACAACACACACAAAACCCCCCACACCCCCCCAAAACACACACACCCCACCCCCACCACACCCACACACAAACCCACACACACACACACACACACACCCCAAAAACAAAACAAAAACTCTTTCCTCTCTTCTTTTTCTCTCCTTTCTTCCCTTCCCCCTCCCCCCCCCCCCCTCTCTTTTCTCTCTCTTTTCCCCCTTTTTCTAAACCACAACCACACACAACACACACACACAACACACACACCCACAACACACACACACCACCACAAAACCCCCCAAAACACCCCCACACACACACAAACCCCCCACACATGGAAAAACCCCCAAAAATAAAACTGTACAAAAAATTTCACCATTCTAATTCTCATCAGTCTTGTTCCAAAATCTACTCAAAAAAATTTCATTTGGGAAAACGCATGCACCGAAAACAAACACCACCATCTCTCCTTTTCCCCCTGTCTCCCTCCCTCTTTCCCCCCCCCAAAACAACACAACCACACCACACAAAACACACACACCCCCCCCCCCACCCCAACTCTCTCTCTCTCATACACACACACACCCCACACACCCAAAAACACCACACACACACACTCCCCCAAAAACACACAAAACACAAAAACAACACACACAAAACTAAAAAATTTTCAAACAAAAAATTACTATTCCACTCGTCTTTTTTTAAGTATCTAAAAAACCATTTCAATTTCACAACCTTTCCCCAACGCAAAAAACACGCAAAACAACACCACAACACCCTTCTCTCTCTCTCTTTTCTTCTCAAACACACACAACCAAACCCCCACACCACACACACACAACACCAAACAACACCAAAACCCCACACAAAAACCACAACCAAAAGGGCAAAAACACCCACCTCTTTTTCTTCACATTCACAACACACAAAACAAAACACACCCCCACACCCCCACAACCACCACATTTCTCCACAAAACTTTCAACAAAACACCAAAAATTACCACCCCCACCAACCCGCAACCCCAAAAACCCCAAAACCACACACACACCCACACCAACCCCCAACCACACAACCCCACAAAACGCAAAAATCCCTCTCCCTTCCCCTTAGCTTTTTTTTCTCTCCTTTCTCCCCAAAACACACACACCCCACACCCCACACAAAACCCACACACCCCA
>JAFLJL010012909.1:27500-29570 GCA_018398815.1 Conus ventricosus
GAACCTCAACAGGATTTCCCTTAAAGGAGCAGGTTAGGGGTTAAATTCTTAAGTGCCATACAGCATCCTTTTACATAAATCGTGTTTCTATGCTTCTTTAAAGTCTCAGAGGATTTTGTAACTTAAAAAAAAAAAAGAAACTCTGCTGAATAATGAAGCAGAATCATATCTGTGTGTTTGTGTCAGATGTTCAGCCACATAAAGTCACTAACGTGGACTGTTGCACACACATATGTGACAAATAAACACCCAGCATGAAAGTTGGGCCTGCAGAATTATTTTTGTGCTGGAGCCCAAAATGGAAAAAAAAAATAGTGTAAGGAGAGGTCAGTAGATAAAAAATTTAAGAACCCCCCAAGACATCTCGCTTTCATGTCAGCTTCTGCCCAAGGCAGGTACAGCATATGAGTGAATCAAACCATTCGAGATGCAGTGGAGTACTGTTACAGTTTTTGTTTTTTTTCTTTCTTTCTGCGTACGCAGGCTGATAAATCCTGCGGACACCCCCTGTATAGCCCGGCAGTGGAGTTTTGTGTGTATGACCCTTTTTTATCCCGCCATTAAGGCAGCCATACTCCATCTTCGGGGAAGGTGCATGCTATGTGTCACGTGTCATCCATACCAACGGCCAAACTGGCCTTCTCTTCCGAAAGTTGGTGATGGGATTTTACGTGTGTGCAAGATATTATGCGTGCGTTCACACACGGAACCTCGGTTTATAGTCTCATTCGAAGGACTATATGGGGAATGGAGTCAGAACCAATGTTAAACTCCGAGGGAAAAATCCCCCTATACCGAAATTCGAACCCGCAACCCCAGGATCACGAGTCCGGCGCTCTACCAACTGAGCTATCCGGCCCCTTACAGTTTTTGAGTAGATCAGTTTATCCCATGTAACGCTCACATCGGTTTTGGGTCTACAACTGAACATTTATGTCATCAGTAGGTTAAGTAGGCAGTGTACAGTCCACATTGGATCAGAACAGGCACTAATAGAGATACACAGAAGAAACTCAGCAGACAAGACATTGTGGTCTCTGGTGGGTGGCCCTATGACAGCTTCATATTGGTATTTCCTCTGGATTGCTGGCCCTTGAACTGCAACTGGACTCTGCTGGACATGGCTGAATGATGAGGAATCAGAAAGGCACAGGAGATGAGTCGGCAAAAAAAAAAATTTTTCTGGAAGTATCAGCCACCATTTTTTTTCCAGACCTCAATTCCTCTTCATTCTTGTTGCAGGAGATGGTGAAGATCCTACATGTCTGCAAGAACACCAGCGGGCGATATACTCTGGTGCGGGCCAACAAGCCCTTTTCTGTAATGCAGCAAGCCAGTTTGTGCGCACATTCCCCGATGAGTGGCTGGCTCGAGCCCGCACCCTGCAGGAGTCAGAGAAGCTGAAACGGGAGGAGGAGGGGAGCACGAAGGTGATTGTGGAGCAGTCACAATGAAGAACAGAGCTGGTCATTCGGTTTCACACTGTGTCAAGTCAAACTGTTCTCAAACTTGTCCAATGAAGACTGAGGATAATGGTGTCTTTTCGCAGAGTCCAAGTTGTAGCATTGAGAGAAACGAACGTTAACAGTATGTTTTAATTCTTTGTCATGTGTTGTTGCATATTTTAATTCAGGCACTTTCTGTGGTTTACCTGCCGCAATCAGAAACTCCATCTCAAATATATCTGTGTACACACTAATTGAAAGATGACAAGTTATCTTGTTGTTTCCGTTGTGTCAGCCTTTTTGTGCTGCGTTTTTATAAGGTCCTTTAAATGATTTATTGCATTTGTCAACATATTAATGGCGAGGAATGCTGTGCTTGCATGGCTCTTCAGGATGATTTCTTACCTTATCCTAAAGATTATTTAGTAGAGGAGAGACAGGTAAGATAAGCATACACAGGTCCATCATACTTCAAAGCTCAGATCATCTTCGAAGATGAATATGATGATCAAACTTTTTTAGTGGACAAATGGCACTGATGAACAAAAACAACCAACATTTTCATCCTGAATAAATCAAAATGTTAATTTTCTCAAGGGTTGGGATGAGGTGATCACAGATCTCT
>JAFLJL010012911.1:0-10395 GCA_018398815.1 Conus ventricosus
CAAAAATATTAAATGACTTTCTGATCACGGACCCAAAATCTACAAAAGTATTTAAAACTTTGGAACTAATTTGAAAAAGCATGTAAGTCTCATAATTAAATATTCGTTTACAATGATTAGCGCCCATTCACAAGTCTTCTGTGAACTATACTTTGAATAAACCTCTAAACATAAACCTACTCCATTTAAATCGCCCCCCCACTCCCCATTCTACCATCCCTTCCCCCCCCCCCCCCGCCCCCCCCCCCCCCCCCCCCCAACCAAACCATTCTCTTTTCCCTCATCCTCCTCTGACCTCTCTCTCTGTAGTTTTGTTTGTTTGTTTGTTTGTAAGTTTCCTTCTGTTTTACCATCCCCCATCTCCTTAAGTGCTTTTTTTGAATCATTGAAAATTTAGATTACCATGTTCCTATGTTGAATTGCCCAGTGTGAATGATATGTGCTGAAAAATTTTAATGCATGACAAGGACAGATTGTAAGACTGGGCTTTGGCCCCTAAAATCTCCATCCTTGTGTACAATTAAAGATCAATCAATCAATCAATCTCTCTCCCCTCGCTCTCAACATGCACACACTTGACAAGCATGCAAAACACTTAAACTTGGTTTTTTTACTCCTTTCACCCTTTTCTTCTGTTAATGTGCTGACTAACATTGTCCCCACCAATGTCCCTTGCTTTTGATAGGTCTAGTTGTACTCTCTCTAGTCAAATCTGGTTACACTGGACTGATTTTGTCAAGTACTTACCTTCAACTTCAGCAAAATCTGGCTTAGACTATCAATCAATCATAGAAAAACAAATGCATGTATTGATTAGTAATGACTATTTTGTAAATCACATGCATGCACTGAGTAGTCCCGTGATTCTGTTTCTAGTCATAGTTCTCACATCAATGAAACTGACAGATGACAAGATGAAGGCACTCTTTCATCTTTGCTAAAAATTTTCACAATAAATGAAATGGAAGAAATAAAGAAGGATTTAATTGACCCCCCTCCCACCCCCACCCCATCCCCAATGACAGCGATGCCAACTTCCACTGGCTGGATATTTTTCAGTTCCACTGATCCAATGTGCATGATCACTTGGTGCCAGTAAAATCTATATCTGATCATAGGCCCAAACCCCCCAGTCACACTTTAGTTTGGTTACTGACTTTTTAACAAAGCGAACGTAACCCCCTTTGACTTCACAAGGGAAGTATTTTGCATGTTTATGTCTGTACTTTTTTTTGTCGCTGAGGAAGGCATTTTGCCGAAAATTTCTTGTCCTGTTTTGTGTCGTGCAATAAATCGTCGTTACTTCACACTTTGTTTTGTGTGCTCTTCTGCTTTTTTGTCGTAACCAAATGTGTTAGGTGGGGCTGTGAAAGCCTTCTATTCTAATGTAAGGCTGATTAATGCTAGTAGATAAGATAAGATAATGTTGCTTATAGCCCAGCCGACCGCAAAGGGCCATATCAGGGCTGTCACCACGTTAAAATCAACTCACCAGTCATATAAAAATTTTTAAAAAAACTACTTTCATACATCTCATTAAATGACATCGTCTACAAACGCATCAGAAACTTTGTAAAAATCTTTCTTTCCGTAAAATCTTAAATCAGATGAAAATGTTAATCTCTCTCAAAACTCAAGGATCACATCAGCGGGACATCCCTGTACAGGATCTTCATGGACTTCCGCTGTAAAATGTTTTGTGTCTCACATCGTGCAAGTCCCAACACTCTAAAAGAACATGTTTCATTGTGAGTGGCGCATGACATGGAATGCACCACGGAACTTCCATCACTCTTTAAAAGGTAAGCATGGTAAAATACGAATGGCCGGTGTGCAGCCGGCACAGAACCGTTTCCTCTTTACGACCTCCCGACGTAGATGGGAGAAGTCCTTAAGGTTGGACGGATCTGAAAGAGTTTTGTTACTCGTCTGTGTGTTTCCAATCCTCCTGCCAGAGGTCTCTCACATAATCGTTAATTTTGGGTTTCACATCTGAACAGGGATATAAATGTTGGACAGTTTCTCTCTTTGGCGTTCTTGGCTAAACGATCAACCACCTTCGTTCCATTTAATGCTAGTAGTTTGTATGTACTATAATAAGTTTGTACAACTTCCCACTTCGTCACAGCATGTGTTCAGCTAAACTTCAGGAGCCCAACTTCAATGAACAACTTCTGCTTGCTTCTCATCCATTGGTGCTCAGCAGACAGGATAGCAGATAACTTCTTCTCTTCTTCCTAAAATACTGGTTCACTCAAAAACGGTCACCAGCGCGCATGTTTGTGCGACTCAGACTGTTTGGCCCCTGGAGCAAATTTGGCAACAAGGGGTCGCACTCGATATTCAAGAAGTTAAAAGCAATGGCCAAATTCAGGCCCAGGTAACAGTAAAATGTCTGGGGAAGTTAAAATAGAAAATCCTCAATATGCAGATTTCAAAACTGTCGTATCAATTTGTTTTTAAATGAGATTGCATTTGTGCAATCTTGATGGCACCCGGAAGTGAGTTCCACAGCCGTACAGAACTAGGATAAAATGAATGTAAGTGGCTGTCAATATTTGATGCAGGTATGGTATAACATTGACCGCCATTCCTGGTGCTACTTTTATTCAATACTAGTTGTTCCATTGGAATATCAATACTTTAGCTCTGCCTTTGAAGAAGATGTTAAGTTTGATAAAAGCTCTTCTCTCTTCTAAGGGTTTCCATTCTAATTTCCTCATGTTCTTCCTAGTATTCCCCTTTTCTCTGATGTGGTTCCCTGTTACGAACCGTGCTGCTCTCTTCTGAATCTTTTCGAGGTTATCAATGTCCTTTAGATGGTAAGGATCCCAAACTGAGCAACCATATTCCAGTACTGGTCTAACCAGTGTTTTGTAGCAGTCGTCTTTAACCTTTTGGGGGCAGTCATTGATATTACTGTATAAGAAAGCTAAGAGTTATTTGCTTTCTTACATGCTAAATTGTAGTGTACTTTCCATTTGAGACGACTATCTATAATCACAGCCTAAATATTTTGCAGCATTAGTTTCTTTAAGAATAGTATTATGGATAGAATAATCTGATCTAATTGGTGAGCGTTTGTTACATATATGCAACACTTGGCACTTTTGGGGATGAAATTCCATTTTCCAAGTTCTTTCCCCACTCTTGTAAAGCGTTTAGATCTTCTTGTAGAATGCATGTATCATTCTTGCTTCTGATTGTTCTATATACTAAGCTGTCATCTGCAAAAATCCTTATAGAGTTCCAGGAGAAAGATTTCCTACTTATGTCATTTATAAATATAAATTAAGAAAAACAAGGGCCCCAGAACAGTTCCCTGTGGTACACCTGACAAGACTGGTTTACAATGGGATGACGACCCTTCCACAACAACTTTCTGCGTTCTCCCAACGAGGAATGATCTAGCCCATTTTAGCAAAGAACCATCAATGCCGATGTGTTTAATTTAAAGCCGCAGGCCCTCATGGTCCACCTTATCAAAGGCTTTAGAAAAGTCTAATAAAATTGCATCTATTTGCTGTCTGTTGTTAAGACAGTTATAATAATCATTGAGAGTTGTTATAATATAAGTTGAGTCTCACAACTCCTTCGCTGTCTAAAACCATGCTGGGCGTTGTTAAGAAGTCATATTTGTCAAGATTGGTCCATTAGCTACTGTATTCAGGATGACAGATTTAAAAGCAGAGAGATTTTCTGTGGGGTCTGGGGCAGAGCCCCATGGGTCAAGGGAACGCCCTGCGGGTATCAGGGGCAGCGCTTGGCGAAGCCTTTTTAATATAAAACAAAAAACCACATTTAAACCATCAACAGATGTTTACTAGCCCTATCTAAATGAACAAATTTATCTACATTCTGTTTAAAATCACATTCACACAGATTACATTAAACTAAACTAATTTCAGTTTTTCACAAAAGGGACATAAATACAAAAACAATTTGGCCTTACCTGCTAGTAGTAGTAGAAGTAGGCCTTTTTTTCCTTTTCTGCTTCAGTGTGTCCCTTTAGAATAACACACTCTTTGCTGCAATTTGTCTTTCGATACTTCTTATTACAGTTCTCAGAGGTTGATCTGTAGTTTAGGCCTCATACGATTCTGTGTAACACCTACACCACTGAATGAAGTCTTGGATAGGGGAATCTTAGTCCAAATTACACCTCTCATTGAACTCTTTTCTTTTTATACTAACTAATGCTAATCTTAGTCAAAATCAACACTAATTTAACACCAGCAATCGTAATGAAGCCACGACTTTCCGAAGCTGATTTCTTGTTGCAAGCAACACTAACGCCTGCCTCTTCAACTGCTTTTGCATATGCTATCTCCATCTCTACTCCACACACCTCTTCCTCGGAGCGAATTTTTCTTCCAAAGGTTGGATATTTTTTCCTTTTATTTTGCGATTCGTTCGAAAGACGCCATGACTTCCACAAATGACACTTCGCGGTCGATCGGGCGCTGTAACGGATGTGCAGTGGAGCGAGTTCAACGAGTAAAAAACCAGCCCATTTGGGAATCTCGCCGGAGGCGTCTCGCCGAGTTTGGTATCAACAAAATCGCGATAGGGCCTAGCCTTTTTTTTTTTAATTTTTTTATCGGCGGAGATTTTTCGAACGGCGGAGATTTTTTTAAGACGGCGAACTCGGAGAAACTGCGAGCGCTGTCTCATCCCTGATATTATGTGTTCAAGTAGTTTTGCTGATATGGATGTAAGAAAAACAGGTCTATAGTTCACTGCTTATTTTTGTCACCCTATTTGAATAAGGGAACAATGCTCGCATCTCGCCACTCATCAGGTATTACACCTGGTCCAGAGAAGCTTGGTAAAGTAGTTGGTTACCTCACTCAATTCATTGGCACATAATTTTAAGAGCTTGCAATGAACGGCCATCGTGACCATTACTTTGTTTTTCATTGATGTTGTCCAGTAACTTAAATACTCCTGCTTTGTTTTACATTGATGTTTTGCATTTCAGGGAGTTTATATCATCATCCTTTAGGTCTAACTTTAATTAAAGGTTTGGGATTGTGAGAAAACAGACTACACGCGACAGAACAAACACCAACCAGTGTACAAACTTCATGACACAGCACTTTGGAATTTGTGACCTCACCAAATACCATGGGGACACGATCCAAGACGACCAAAAATGGGTATCCCATATTGAGACGATCACTGCAAAAGCCAGTAAAACCCTCGCTTCCTCGACTGAAAACCCCAAAAATCGAAAGCAAGAAGATGAAAGACACTGCAATACAAAACCCTTGTCACCGAATTTGATGAGTACCGTCCATGCGTTTTTGGGACCGGCCCACACCAGAAACCGAGATCCAGTAGAATTGAAAGATCCAGCTTAGAGCCGCCAGATGGGTCACACACAGCCACAGACCAAACAACCATGTAGATGAAATCCCTACGCTCCTCTGAGTGGCCCACATTAAGAAACGAAGACAAAATGCAAGACGAATGATGGTATAAATTCCACCACAGTCTTGTTGACCATCATTCCAAATACCTGCCTGGGAAAATCCCAGACCAGAAGAAGTTCAAGGAAAAAAACCACAGCTGCAGGCTACGACATCCCACAATGCAGACAGACTACCGTCAATGTCATTCATCCCAAAGGAACCATCCCAGAGTAGAACTCATTATACCAAGAGGTTGTGTTAGACGGCGGAGACCCTGGCTGCTTCAGGACCAGGAATCGGCTCTCGTCAATAATACCAACGACAAACAACCCAGCCACCCCCCCCACCCCCCTCCCTCGCCTCCCTCTGCAACCCCCCATCCCTGCCACCCGCCCCCCCCCCCCCACACACATTCCTACTCATCAATCACCACATACCTCCTCCCCACTCCCCCACCCTTAAACCCCTGAAATCAAATTATGTCAGACAAACACAGCGATCTTCGCAACCCCAAGTTACGACATAGTCCCAATCAGCATAATGATGTTGGACGTGAACAGGATAATAATAAAAAAACTGCTGTTTTATAATTTTGCTTCCCCTTCAGGGTCCCTGTATTAGTTATGGTAGGTAGGTAGGTAGGTAGGTAAGGTAGAAGGAGCTATTATAGCCTCCGCGGCTTCATTTCTCCGTCAATTGAAATGACAGTATTTCCCCGTGGTTTACGCAGCGTGATTAACTGTTAGCATACAATTGTGTAAAAAATTGGGGATGAGAACAATTTTCAGTCATCAAAATCATATACTAAAACTTTAAAATTTGCATCTACATCAAGGAGGTCTCTTAACTGGTATTCTGGTGTTTCTCAGGTCTGGAAACCCAATGTTGTCCTGTCTCTTACTCTTATTTTTTTGTAAGACCATACATTCTTGTTTTGATTGATCACCCTGATGAAATCATCGAATTAACAGTAATTGGATGTGATCAAAGGGCGCTACATTCTCTCTGACACCTTCTTCTTCTTTTCCCTAAAATAACTGGTTCACCTCAAAACGAGTAGGTCACCAGCGCGCATGTTAAAAAGGTAAAATAAAATAACCTAAAAACAGTGCGACTTAGACTGTTGCCCCTGTAGTCAAATTTGGCAACAAGGGGTCGCAACTCGATATTTCAAGAGATAAAAGCAATGGCCAAATAAGGCCCATGTAATAGAAAAATATCAGGGAAGTAAAAATAGAAAATCGTCCAATATGCCGAATCTCAAAACTGGTCGAATCAATTTGTTTTTTTGAATGAGATTGCATTTGTGGCAACTTGATGGCACCAACGGCAGCGAGATCCACACCGAACATAAAGGATAAAAAAGAATGAAGTGGGCTGTCAAATTTGATGCAGAGTAAGGTAACAACAATGACCGCCACTCCTGTGCTACTTAAATTCAATACTAGTTGTCCATTGGAATATCAATTACTTTAGCGCGTCCTTGATAAAATGTGTAAGTTTAATAAAAGCTTTCTCTCTTCTAGGGTTTCCATCTCATTTCCTCATTTTCTTCCTAGGATTCCCTTTTCTGCTGAGTTGTTCCCTGTATCCGACCGAGCAGCTCTCTTCTGAATCATTTCAAGGTTTTTCAATGACCTTTTAGATGGTAAGGATCCCAATTGGCTGAGCAACCATATTCCAGTACTGGTCTTACCAGTGTTTTTGAGGGGAGCATCGTCTTTAACCTTTGGGGCAGAGTCCATTAATTTACCTGTATAAGAAAAAAAAAAGCCTTAAAAAAAAATTTGGTTAATTTGCTTTCCTTACATACTAAATTTGTAATGTCTTTCTTTTGAGACGACTATCAATAATCACGCCTAAATATTTTTGCAGCCTAAGTTTCTTTAAGAATAGTATTATGGATACAAATAATCTGAATAAGGTTGAACCATGAAGGGCCTGCTGCTTTAAAATATAACACATCGGCATTGCGTTCTTTGCTAAAATGGGCAAGATCATTTCTCGTTGGGAGAAAGCAGAAAGTTGTTGTGGAAGGGTCGTCATCCCATTGTAAAACAGTCTTGGATCAGGTGTACCACAGGGAAACTGTTCTGGCCCTTGTTTTTCTTAATTTAATATAAATGACATAAGTAGAATTCTCTCTACCAGGACTACTAAGGCTTTTTGCAGATGACAGCTAGTATATAGAACAATTAGAAGCAAGAATGATACACGCATTCTACAAGAGATCAAACGGCATTTAACAAGGAGGGAAATACTTGGAAAATGGATTTCATCCCCAAAAGTAGCCAAGTGTAGCGTATAATAACAAAACGCACACCATTAGATCAGATTATATCATCCATAATACTATTCTAAAAGAAACTAATGCTGCAAAATTATATAGGCTTGATTATAAGATAGTCGACTCAAATGGAAATAACATTACCATTTAGTAAGTAAGAAAGCACATAACATCTTAGCTTTCTTATACAGAATATCAATTACTGCCCCCAAAAGTTAAAGACGACTGCTACAAACACAGGTTAGACCAGTACTGGGATATGGTTGCGCAGTTTGGATCCTTAAACCATCTAACGACATAGATAACCTCGAAAAGGATTTCAAAGAGATCAGCATCGGTTTGTAACAGGGAACCACATCAGTAGAAAAAAAAGGGGGGGGGGGGGGGGGGGGGTTTACTAGAAGAACTTAGGAAATTAGAATGAAACCCTTAGAAGAGAGAAGAGCTTTTAATCAAACTTAACATCTTCTTCAAGGCAGAGACTAAAGTAATCGATATTCCAATGAACAACTATTATATTAATAATACAAAAAAAATAAAAAAGTATCAACCAGGAGTGGGGCCCGGGGGTTCCCCCCCCCCCCCCCAATGTTAAACCATACCTGCATCAAATAGTGAACAGAGCCACTTACATTTCTTTTTTATCCAGTTCTGACGGCTGATGGAACTCACTGCCAGTGCCATCAGATTGCACAAGTGCAGTCTCATTTAGGGACAAGTTGAATCGACAGTTTTAGATCTGCATTGACGATTTTACTATTTTTACTTCCCCAAATATTTTACTTTTACCTGGGCCTGAGTTGGCCATTGCTTTTAACTTCTTAATATTCGAGTGCGACCCCATGGTTTGCCAAATTTGCTCCAGGGCCCAACAGTCATGAGTTTGCACTGTTTTAAGTTTATGTTATTTTATTTTACTTTTTTAACATCGCGCAGGTGACCTACTCGTTTTGAGTGAACCATAATTTTAGGAAGAAGAAGAAGAAGATCTAAATTAGTGAGCGTATACTCAACCTTGGCAAGCTTTTGAGATGAAAATTCCATTTCCAAGTTCTTTCCCACTCTTGTAATCGTTAGATCTTCTTGGTAGAATGCGTGTATCATTCTTGCTTCTAATTGTCTATATACTAAACGCATCAGCAAAAAGCCTATAGTATTTCACAGGAGAGTAGATTTCAACTTATGTCATTTTATAATAAATTAAGAAAAACAAGGCCCCAGAACAGTTTCCCTGTGGTCACCTTCTCGTTAATAAGATTTATACCAACCAGAAATCTTTCAATACTCTTTCTTTTTTTAAACTGTTGTCACATCGAGAAGTAACAAAAAATCCGAAAGAAACACAAACTTACGTTATCGCCTTCCTCTCTCTTTGGCTTTCGGTCTAATTCTTAACGGAAGAACATTAAACCATAGGCCTACACAAGGAAACAACTAGCTCGAAATTGACCAAGTGGGGTTCTAGGCTAGTCTACAGCACATATAAAGCACAAACATTTTAACAACGCTGGGTGTCTGATGAGTCCGAATGTATTTTAATTCTCCCTTCAATCTTTTCCTACCTATTTTTTTCGTAATGCCCCACACAATACAACAGGTTAAATTTTAAGGTACTGTAATAGGAATGCAATCATAGAGAGAGAGAGAGAGAGAGATGAGAGAATGAACGAACGAACGAACGAAATGTTGTTTAATAGGGAAAAGAATAAGCACCTCAGTGGGCTTTTTTCATCCAGCCTCAAACAATAAATACTGGTAGAAATCATTGCATATAAACTGCATAATAATAAACTCAATAAACAACAATGAATACATGGCAATTAGAATAAGAGAATGCACAATATAACTGGAGGAAGAGAGTGTGGGAGAGAGAGGGATGATAGCGGACGCAAAGGAAGGAGAGGAGAGGTGGGACTTTGGAGACACAGAATAAAGAGACGGATTCTCTGACACAGGAGAGACAGAAGAAAAGGGAAGAAGGAAGAAGAAGAATATGATGAAAAAGAAGACTAAGGAGAAGAGAGGAGGAGGAGGAGGAGGAGGATGAGGAGGAGAGGAGGAAGGAGACGCATATAAAAAATTGGCACATGACAAACTACAATGAAGAAGAGTGGTAAACGCTCAGTCATGGAAATGAAGGGGGAAAAAAGAAGAGAGAGAGAGAGAGAGAGAGAGAGAGAGAGAGAGAGAAGAGAGAGCGAGAGAGAGGAGAGAGAGAGAGAGGAGAGAATAGGGGGGTTTAATCCCAACCAACCAAACAATATTATATCGATTTTTCAAATGGAGTGACTGACGGCGGAGAACTAGCAAAATTTGAACAAGAAAAGGGGGGAACAGGTGTATTACCGCCAATGACATTGACAAACAACGCACATGACCAGGCCATGAAGCATTTCAAGTAACCTCTAGGTTCTTCTTCAGGCAAAAAATAAATTAAAAAAATCACATTTAACATTTAGGAAAGTACAAAAGCAAGAAACGAAAAGAATGACTCATCTGTTTTGTCCTGTGGTGGGGAGAATAGCCGAAGAAGACCCAAGAGGTTCGAAATGCATTGTCATGTCATGTGCTTTGTTTTGTCAATGTCATTGCGGTAACTAACACCCTCTCTTTCAAAATTTATTTGTATTGCGCGACCTTGGTCTTGGTGTCATTGTACTGGCTGAAGGCCATGTCTTCCCCGGGCCCCCTGGG
>JAFLJL010012913.1:0-10424 GCA_018398815.1 Conus ventricosus
AATTTTAAACCCTTTTTCAAAGGCAGAGCTAAAGTAATTGATATTCCAATGGAACAACTAGTATTGAATAAAAGTAGCACCAGGAGTGGCGGTCAGTGTTATACCATACCTGCATCAAATATTGACAGCCACTTACATTCTTTTTACCCAGTTCTGTACGGCTGTGGAACTCACTGCCGGGTGCCATCAAGATTGCCACAAATGCAATCTCTTTTAAAAAACAAATTGATACAACAGTTTTGAGATCTGCATATTGATGTTTTTCTATTTTTTACTTCCCCAAATATTTTACTGTTAACTGGGCCTGAATTTGGCCATTGCTTTTAACTTCTTGAATATCGAGTGCGACCCCTTGTTGCCAAATTTGCTCCAGGGGCCAACAGTCTGAGTCGCACTATTTTATGTTATTTTATTTTACTTTTTAACATGCGCGCTGGTGACCTACTCGTTTTTGAGTGAACCAGTATTTTAGGAAGAAGAAGAAGATGATAAAAAAAAACAAGATAATTGCCTGGCATCACATAGCCAGCGAGAATCCAACTAAGGGAAACAACTCATACATTTCAATAGTTTACTCTTTAAAAAAAAAGGTTGCTTCCCTTCATTCATCCATCGTCGCAACGCGCCCAAGTATAGCCAAGAATTGGAACACAATTCAAAACGACGTTTCTGATACATCAAAAATGAAAATTAAATAGATCAGCATTGATTTTCCGGAATTGCTTTCAACAACACTGCAACTACCAGGAATGAGCATAACTGAATAATTCATTCCAGCCTCCATCACATCAGGTACTGATTACATGCAAAAAAATAACATGCACAGAGAGAGAGAGAGAGAGAGAGAGAGAGAGAGAGAGAGAGAGAGAGAGAGAGAGAGAGAGAGAGAGAGAGGTCCAAGATCTCTTGAAAGAAGCATACAACCAGTTCTCCTCCCAAGTGAAAACGCTTAGTCTTTCAAACATCTCCATTAAGTGCCTCTTAACATTTTTTTTTTTTAAAACACTTAACAAATCAACAACAACAAAATATTTATCAATAACAACCAGATTCCAATGAACTTGTTCCCAGTAAACTTTCTTTGACATACCTCAAAAATAATCACCTTTTCCTTGGTGCTTTGGGCTAACCGGCATAAAACCGGTCTTCCTGTCCCAACGAACATGCAAAACCCTCTGCTGGCTGTGACTAGCAGTGGGGAAAAGATCGCATTCTGGCGGGAGGGCTGATATTAATTTCCCCCAGTTCACACCAACTGCTAATACGCAGCAGAATATAGGCCCTGAGCTTCAGTAAATGGCAGTATTATCACCGCTTTGTCATTACCGTGAATAAATATCCATTAATGTCTGGTAGTTTGTGCACCTTCCTAAACAGAGATTATGCCAAGTAGACTGATTATATCCACAAACCACTATGGTATTCCTACTCATCCACTGGAATTCTAAGATAATTCTGGAACCACGCTAAACTTGGCACCAAGTCGGATAACTCTTTGACAAAAGGCTCAGAATTCACTGAAATCCCTATGCACTTACACTACCCTTATCAGCTCAACTACACACAAAAGAATAAAATAGCCACAATAAAACAAAACATGCTCTTCAAGAGCATGAATATTACACATTTGCAGAAGTCAACTTCTGTCCAGCCACATTAATAAATATGAAAGCAAATACTAATAATTAAAACACAGTATCTGAAATTAAACAAATATTTTAAGTGCACTTGCCTCTTTTTAACAATCGACTGTTTGACAATCATTTTGTGAAATTATCTCAATTTTTGCACCTCATCTGTGATTCAGAACTCAACAAATCATGTTGGTTTATTATATTTATATGGCTTATGCACTACAAACAACTGCAGACATTTTCATAAATTTCCAAATTGATGGTCTGTCAAACACTAAGATCTTGGTCTTTTTTCAATGTTTGCAAATTTTCATCTTATCAGTCCTCAATTTCAAAAACAAAATTACTGCGCTTCGTTACAATTTTTAAAACCCACGAAGTGCCAGAGTTGACAACTTGACCAAAGTCTTTCCCCCATAATAAAATCATTTTACACAAAACCAAAAAAAGCAGACAAAACCAGTCCATACGACGATTTCCCTTTTAGAAAAATAGTAATAAAAAAACTTCATTGTGTGAAAGGCCACAGACGACAGGACTGGATCTGCTGCCTACAAAACTTTGGTATTGATTTGCCCAACTATAAACTATCCTAAAAATTTTTTGTTTCCTCAAATTCTGAGAACTCTTTACCAAAATTTTGCCAAATCATTGCGATTCCACTGATGGGCGAAGTATGTATGCCACTGACTTGTGGGGTGTTGTGTGTTGTTGGTGTTTTGGTGGAGTGGGTGTTTTGGGGGTGTGTGGTGTGGTGTGTGGTGGATTTTTTTAACGTTTTTTCCACAAACGTGTTTTAAACGATACGCTTGTCTTCTGATCTGAATAAAGGGAACCAGCAGTCCCTTTTGCTGGACCCAATGTTCAAGCTCCCCTGGGATTAAGTCCCTTTAATCCCATCCCCGCGTACCAAGACAAGTACCCGCCAAATTTTGGGATTAAACCCCTTAAAGATATTACGAAGAGCAATGTACAGTCATAAAAAAATTTAACAAAACCAAAGAATCAAACCCTTAACATGGTGGAAAACCAACCTTCTAAAACAAGTAGGAACATGATAGAATTTAGAAGTAGAACCACTAAATCGAAATGTAAAATCAGGAAAATAGCAACCACCCCACCCCTGAATTTGGGCGAAGTCAGAGGAAAACCCAAGAACATGAAGCTTAGAAACCACATTCGTGACAGTATCATGTCGGGAAAAACAACAACAAAAAACAAACAAACAACAAATGTTCCCTGAAATAGATCTATTGTAAATTTTTTACCAACGGCAGCATTATACACAGTGAGTATGGTGGAGATGGTACGGGTAATGGAACAAGATCAATTAAAACTTGGGAGGGGGACTGGAAAGTTGGGAATTGCTCAAACCCTTTTTTTTCTTTCCTCGGGGGACCTGGAGTCCACGCCAAGACATTTAAGGGAGGGGGGGTTTGGGGCGGGTAAATCCCGGGAAAATCTTCTGCACGTGGCCTGAAACCCTGTCATTAATGAAACAATGCAAAAGGAAATTTCCAATGATTAAGGAAGGAAACATGCACTGACCTATGGGGGTTTGGTTCTTCAGCGACATGGGATTCAATTTTCCCCCGACATCCCCGATATCGGGAAAACGCCATGGGGTCACACAGTCGTAACCAGTCATACTTGTGGATACAAAACACCTTTTAGGCCAAATTTTTTTTTTTTTTTAACACACACACACAATACAAACATTCACACTATTCCTCCTCTCTCTCCGTTTTGTTTGCTTGCTGTTTTTTATTTGTAATTTTCCCCCTTCTGTTCACCCCCCCATGCATCATTACTTTTATGAATACAATATTTTTACAATATCTTTTAAAATTAGATTTCAATGTTGTTTGTTAAAAATTTTAGTAGGGAAAATTTTTAGTGAAAGGGAAAAGAGTAAACGGGCTTGGCAAACTCTTCATCCTTGCTATTAAATATTTAAAGATCAATAAAAATCAATAACCCCTCTCTCTCTCTCTCTCTCTCTCTCTCTCTCTCTCTCTTTCTCCCCCCCGCTTCCCCTCTCTTTTTTTTTATTCAAGCATGCACAAAAATTTGACAACATGCCACCTTGAAGGGAATTTACTCCTTTCACCCTTTTTTTTTCTTTTAAGTTGAAAAAACAGTCCTCCACCAAGTTCCCCTTGCTTTTGATAGGTCTAGTGTATTCTAGTAAAATTTGGGTTACACTGGACGATTTTTGTATGTACTTACCTTAACTTCAAAAAACGGGTTAAAGGGCAATCAATCATAGAAAAAAAAAACTATTAATTTTGTGAACACATCATGCCTGATGCAGTCCCTGATTCTATTTTAGTCATAGTTTATATGCACAATGAAATCACAGATGACAAGATGAAGGCACCTTTTCTAAAAATATTCACAGAAATGAAATGGAAAAATAAAAAGGTTTCTTGATCCCGCCAAAGCAGGGATGCCCCAAATTCCACTGGCTGGATTTTTTTAGTTCACTGATCCAATGTGCATGATACTTGGTGCCAGAAGTCTTATCTGATTTTCCAACAAACCACTGTCGACTTTGGTTGTTCCTGACTTTTAAAAAATGCTGAACGGAAAACCCAAAAAATAATAATAATAATAAAAATTCAGCTGGGGGAAAATCGGCCGCGAGGCCCTTTGCTGATCTTTTTTGGGCGACCAAACCCGCTAAAAAAAGCTATCCTAAAAGATCTTTTGTCATTCTCCTGATTTTTATTACTTTTGACTTTGACTTCCCCGAATTTCTTATGTGGTCGAGGTGGGGGCTAAGAGCAGGGGAAAATTTTTTCCTGAAGGTGCTTTTAGATATCTTAAACTGTAAGTTCTGCTTCACAATCTTTGGTATCGAGCGAGTTCCACGGTCAGTACCCTATGAAGAAAAAAATTGTCTGATGTGAGTTTCGTATTTTTCATTAGTTTTTTAAAATTTTGACCCTTTAGTTGGCCCTTGGGTTTTGAGTATGAAGGGGGAGGAAATTTTTGGTCCCTATCCCGTTTTATATTTTTAAAACCTCTATTAATTCTCCTCTGATTCTCCTGTAAAATCTACTGGGTAATTTCACAGCCTTCATCGTCCTCATACCAAGTGACCAAACCCGGGGGCTACTTTGTGGCTTGTGAGATTTCCCTTTAATTTAAATTTTTTGTCTTTTTCTAGTGTGGGCTCTAACCCAGTTTGATATTTTAGATGTGGTCTAACTAGAGCAGTGAAAAGAGTCGCTTGACTCCGGTCCAGGAAAAAGTAGGCGCGGATCAACCCCGGATTTTGTTGGTTTATTTTTCTTGGGTTTCGAAATGTTTAGAAAACGCAGCCGGTCATCGGACCCTAAAACTTCTCATCTGCTTTAGCCAAGGGAAATCTTTCCTGATTGCGATGATTTTTTAAATTTTATACGATGATGATCATGGCCCCTTTCCCCTGTGAAGAACAAAGCATTAGTTGCACTGAATTTTAATTGCCCCCCTGTGACCCATTTTAAATAAAATATCAAGTCTCTTGAAGTTTACAGTGATCCCCAACAGGGCCAAAGATCTTCGATATCAGCATAATACGCACGGTTTTTTCACCCACTGGAATCGTTGACATACAAAACGAAAAGGGGCAGGGCCCCAAGCATGCCTTGTGGGACCTCTTTTCCTTCCCGTGGGGGAGTTTTTCCTGCCCCGGCCCACTTTTTCAGTAGACTATTCTGGACCGGTTGCATGCATTGTTTTATTTTTGGTAGCCGGGACTCCCGCTTTTAAAAGACATCCCGGGGTCTTTAGAGTCCGGTATGGGCTTTGTGCATGTGACACAGTAGACCTCGGGTTTTTAGTCCCATCCGAAAAACTATAGGGGGGATGGAGTCAGAACCAAGTTAACTCCGAGGGAAAAAAACCCCCTTACCGAAATTTGAAACCCCCAAAACCCAGGATCACAAAATCCGGGGGCTTACCAATGAGCTATCGGTACCACTTGTTACATCTGGCCAAGTAGACATTTCTCCATAGACTTTTAGTTTTACTCTTTGCTTTCTGGATTGGAGTTTAGGCGGGGTGCCAAAACCCTTTATTCAATGTAAGACTGTTTTTAAAGCTAATTTTTGCTTAAAAATAGTTTTACAATTCCCCCGTTTGTCACAGCATGTTTTCAGCAAAACTTTAGGAGCGGACACTTTGTTGCTGTCCTCCCGGAGCAAGTCTACCATATGTACAGCCTCAATGGAGTCTTCCTGAAACAGGTTCAGCAAAACCCGTACTTAGGAGTACTCATCTCAGATGATTTGAAATGGGGTCAACACATTGCCAATATCGCTCGAAAAGCTGGATCAACAGTGGGCTTTCTACGCCGAAATCTCAGGAATTGCCCGAAGGAGTTCAGGCGCCTGGCGTACATAGCACTGGTGAGATCCAGACTGGAGTATGCAGCTACAGTGTGGGACCCATATTATCAACAGGACATTGAGAAGTTGGAGAGGGTACAGAGACAGGCAGCACGCTTCATCACAAAGGATTATAGGTCCAGGGAACCAGGTTGCGTAAGCCGAATGCTGCGGGATTTGAATCTCCCCCCGCTGGCTGATCGTCGCAGACAGGCACGATTAGGCCTGATGTTCAAGATAGCGGGAAGTCTCATTCCCGCCATCCTCCCCCAAAACTTCCTGACCCCTGTGAGTGCTGGCCGCAGACTAGACGGACACGACCCCCCAAGTATGAGGACTTCGAAGTCTTCAATATTACAGAACACCGTGTGGTCAGTAACACTCGCGGCTTCAAACTACCTGTCTGTAACACAAGTCAGTACACCCACTCCTTCTTCGTGCGGACAGTGAAGGACTGGAATCACCTAGGGGAGGATATCGTCAGTGCAGGCTCTGTCAGTGCATTTACAGCAGCACTTGGCAGATCAACATCGCCTGCCTACTAGCATCCTGACAGCAGTAGAGTTTTTAGCCAGCTTTTTTGTCTTTTTTTTAACCTGTAGAAAACCTGTTGTGGCTACTCACAGAGACCTTAACCCAGTAGAAGATTGTGAGGACAAAGTGGTGGCTTTTTAAACTATTTTGCGCTCTCCCCCATTCCGTCGCGTTATAGCCGTTGATTGGCTTCTGCGACGTATTGTTCCAGATCCAGATCCAGTTTGCTCAGTCAAATCGGTGCTGGCATACCAGTTTAGGCAAAAAATGACGTCACCAGTGTCCCAGTCTACTCCAAAGCAGAATCGATGGTCTTTAGCTTAGAGTAGGGCGAAGCCCGAGAGAGGACGAAGGACGAATGAACGAAGGCCGTTAGGCCAAGTCGTGCTCACACATTTCTGAGTAGGCGGATGTGTGTTTGTGGCATCAAATGACGTCATTTTTTGCCTAAACTGGTATGCCAGCAACCGATTTGACTGAGCAACAAATTTGACCGCGACAAGCCCAACTTCAATGAACTTCAACTTCTGCTTGCTTCTCATCCATTGGCGCTCAGCAGACAAGATAGCAGATAACTTTCAATACTTTTTTTTTTTTTTTGCACATCGAGAAGTTAACAACAACAACAAATCCAGAAGGAAACACAAACTTACATAAATTTATTATTGCCTTCCCTCGAGGGAAAACGAAGTGCTTGGGGAAGCAGTTAACGATACATATCTGATTCAGTCTGTTCGCAGTCCAACTAGAAGAAGAACAGGACAAAAATCTAGCTTGATTGATTTGATTCTTGTAAACGCCGATAACCTGATATCTGACATTGAACACCACAGTCCAGTTGGGAAAAGCGATCATGATGTTTGATATTTTGATGTATATATCGCAATTGATGACTGTGACAAGCAAAGCAAACATCATAAATATAATTATGCAAGAGGGAACTACAACAAAATGAGAGAGGATCTTAGAAAGGTTGACTGGACTGAGTTAGATAGTTTAGACGTGGAAACATGTTGGTCAAATATAAGAAATAAAATTCAAGAAGCAGTGGATTTATATATATACCCAAAATTGGAAGTAAAGGCAACAAGAATTTAAGACCAAAGTGGATGAGGAAATCTGTATTAAAGAAAATTAAAAAAAGGTACAATTTATATAAAAGATTTTTGATCACACAAGATGGTATAGATTACCAAAATTATATTAAGTTAAGAAATGAATGTTCTAGAGAGGTGAGAAAAGCGAAAAGAGACTATGAGCATAAAATTGCAAAAAATAGTAAGAAGAATCCTAAATGCTTGTCACACTGTCACTCTTGCATACCCGCATTCATGACAGCATTTACTCCATACGCACACGCAATCTTTCCAAACAACCAAAAAGGCGCACTACCGAATGTTTTTTCTTCTCCCCCTCTCCTTCAGGGAAAACAATTTACTAAATCACATCATCCACTTGTAAACAGATTTTACCTCTGTATCCCTCTCCACACTGAGAGACAAATAAATCTGCACACATGTATCTCTCCTCACGTCGGGAGACAAATCAATCTTCCCACATGTATCTCTCTTTACACTGAGAGAAAAATAACAGTCTTCACACATGTATCTCTCCTCACACTGAGAGATAAAATAATCTAGTTCCGCTTCTATAAAGCCGTGGCCTTCACATTCCGTTATCCAAAAATTCCGGACCAGGAGAATACATAACTCCCGTAATCACTGAGGACCTGCCTGCCTCAAGTAAAAGCTTCTCCGCTTTCTCTATTCCCTGTCTCTCTGAGACAATATACTGCCCCCTCGAATTCTCTGTCCTGGAGATACGAGTCTCGACTTCTCTTCCTGGAGTACTTCTGTCTCTTGAGAAACGACGAGCTTCAACTCCTCTCCCTGAGTTGGTACCTGCTGGGGCTGAACTACCGGTGTGTTCCTCACACCATGGCCATCTTCAAACCACCTCACGGGTGAAAGGTGAAGGGTGAAGGGCGAAAGGGGAAAAGGGTTTAAGGGCTGAAACACAATAAGTTCGTGTAAGTAACCTGCTTCTCAATTCAACATATGGGAAATTTTTTCTTTCTCTTTTTCCTTTAAATTTTCCCCTGTAGCTTTCCCCAACTATCTATCGCTCACCGGTAATGACTGGTCAGCAAAGAGGACCACCGTCCTACAGGTTCGAGTCTCTAGGCCATCTGCTGGGTTAAAACTGACTCTTTCCCCCCTTCTCCTAGTGAGTGCATACTCAGTGTTCAAAACACATGACCAGCACCTTACCTTACCAGCCCTTGTTAAACTTCACTCAGTGGTCACTTTCACCCAATGACCACATTCGTTTCTTGAATGAGTCATACTCACATTATTTTGGGGACGCCCGCTACACTAGTCAAGCCACATGAATATTCTTCCTTTAATTGTGGCACGGGGAAATGATTCATATCACTAACTACATGTGATGGAGCGTCACATGCCTTGATGTGAGGCTACGTCACATGACACCCCCCATCCTGGGATGAAAAAATTTTCTCCAGAAAATTTTTTAAAGGATATACAACTCACTTAAACACATCTTCAGCCATGAATCTCAAAATGTGTAACCATCGCACATGATTCACCAAATTAATAATTCAACGTATAGAATCAATCACCATGATCCACCATAAATAGCATATTTCAAACTTTCAATCTTTTAAAAAAAAAACATTCATAATTGATCACCATATTCCACAAGATACATTTCACAAATTACATGGATAAAACAATTAGGGATATCAACAATTCAAAGCACAAATTGTGTTCATACATTAAGATGTGAAGCACATTTTCCCTTGATCTTTGTCTCACATCATATGTTTCAAAACCCTCATGAAAATGAGAATATTTCCAAGTGTAAATGTTTCTCAATAGACATGTAACCAAAATAAACATAGTTTAAACATAATTTCTTTTTCCCACATGTAATGTTATAGTCCATTGAAAAGTCACCTGCTTCCCATTGTTGACAGTGACAAATGAAAACAATTGGTTTGTCTCATTGCACAATCAAAACATGTATATATACATTTCTAAAGAGTTATTTGCTCATCACACATACATATAAATTCATCTTCACAAGCAAATTAGACATAAATAGTACTTGATTTTTCCCATTGTTTACCAAAGAATAAATATGTATTACATCAACATCAAGTAGTTGTTTGCTTGCAAAACATATAGTCACTTCAATAAGCAAATTATGCATAAATACCACTTGATTTAAATCGTCGTAGCATACAATGCACCGTCAAAAGTGATCACACCGTAATCATTAAGAAAGACAAAAACAGGAATAGTCTTTCCCTTGAAGACAGTTACATTTGTCCATGAATATTCACGCACGTGACAACAAATCTGCCATGACATTTTGTGTTCCAGGCACTGGTTCAACAGTAAACTGGAATCCTGCAATGCCAAAGACCATCTTAATAACCTGCTGTTCTTAGTCTTTGACGATTTCAAGAACGTCATGCCTATGGGTACATCTGTAACGAAACTTTCTTCCAGTCAAAACCTGGCGACTTCTCACATGCCCATACAATAGCCAAGCACTCTCCTCTCAACCTTTTTTATCTTTTTTTTGCAAATGGGAGGGGGTATGGTCTGGTTCGCACTGGTATTTCAGAAGTTAACTGAATACTATGGGGTTCAATACCAGTTACTGTACCTGGGGTATCCGTCAACACATCCTGAAAGTCTTTCAAAATGTCTTTGAGCTGTTCTGTTTGACTTGTAGACAAATCATTGACAGAACCACATCCTCATAGGTTTCACCTTTGATAGACAGAATAGAAGGGGTACAACATCATCGCACTGGTAGATGTTAAAAATTTCCACATTTTTTCCCCCTT
>JAFLJL010012914.1:0-20000 GCA_018398815.1 Conus ventricosus
AGAGAGAGAGAGGGGAGAGAGAGAGAGAGAGAGAGAGAGAAGAGAGAGAGGAGAGAGAGAGGAGAGAGAGAGAGAGAGAGAGAGAGAGAGAGAGACAGGAACAGACAGACAGACAGACAGACAGAGGGACGGACGGACGGACGGACGGATAAACAGACAGATGCGAGAGGAAAGAGAGAGAGAGAGAGAGAGAGGAGAGAGAGAGAGAGAGAGAGAGAGAGAGGAGAGAGAGAGAGAGAGAGAGAGAGAGAGAGGAGAGACAGACAGACAGACAGACAGACAGACAGACAGACAGACAGACAGGGAGCAGTGAAGACAGAGAGGGGGGGGAAGGGGAGGGAGAGAGAGAGAGAGAGAGAGAGAGAGAGAGAGAGAGAGAGAGAGAGAGAGATGAGAGGAGAGAGAGAGAGAGAGAGAGAGAGAGAGGAGAGAAAGCGAGGAGAGAGAAAGAGAGAGAGAGAGAGTGGGGCGGGACAGACTGACAGACAGACGGACAGAGACACACACAGAGACAAAAGAGACAGAGACGCAAAGTAAACACGAAAGCAAATCTCCAAAAAAAAAAAATTAAAAAAAATAAAAACTCAAACATTTTCCATCTTGCCCACTACCTTCTTCATCCCTCCCCTCACCTTCTCCCTCTACCTACCCACCCCTCGACTTCCCTCCCCCCCCCCCCCCCCTGCCCCCCCCCCCCCCCCCCCCCCCCCTTGACCCCACCTGCCAGCGCAGCAATTGTACAAATCAGATGAGGAGGGAGACTCAAGACATCGATTCCTTTTCCTTTTGCTTCTAACGACGAAAACGTGACCAGGAGAGAGAGAGAGAGAGAGAGAGAGAGAGAGATGAGAGAGGAGAGAGAGAGAGAGAGATAGAGAGATAGAGAGAGAGAGAGAGAGAGAGAGAGAGAGAGAGAGAGAGAGAGAGAGAGAGAGAGAGAGAGAGAGAGACAGACAGACAGACAGACAGACAGACAGACAGACAGACAGCAGAGATAGAGACAGAGAGAGAGACAGAGAGAGAGCGAGAGACAGAGAGAAACAGACAGGCAGTGAGAGACAGAGACAGACGGACAGACAGACAAAGAGAAAGAGAGGCATAGAAAGAGACAGAGAGACAGACACAGAAAAATAATCAGAGAGAGAGAGACAGAGAGTGACAGATAGAGACAGAGAGAGAAAGAGAGAGAGAGACAGACGGACAGACAGAGGAGAGAGAGAGAGAGAGAGAGAGGAGAGAGAGAGAGAGGAGAGAGAGAGAGAGAGAGAGAGAGGATGAGAGAGAGAGAGAGAGAGAGAGAGAATGACAATGACAATGAATACTGTTTAATGTCATCAGCAAGTATCATGCTATTTGACATGGGGGGAATACAGTCTTCTATACAACCACCATCGAAAAAAAAGGGAAAAGGCAAAAAAAGACTCCAAAAATGAAACAATCCAAAACTGAAAAAAGGCCCCTGGCCAAGCCTCAAGTGCGCCAAAACCTTTAAAACCCAAACTGGGAAAAATATATCGTGAAAAACACCCCATACTTTTTTTTACTTTTTTTTTTAAACTTTTTTTTATCTTTTTTAAAATTTTGTTTTGTTTTATTTTAGGTGCAAGCAAGTTTTTTCTTCCGCCTACAATGCTTCGGCAAAAAACATTGCCTGGCCTTTATTATTTTTTTTATCTGATGAAAAAAAAGCGACTAAGTTACGCCTCCTGCAGAGGGGTTTCTAAAAACACTATTTTTTATATATCTTATATTCTTTACAACAAAAGAAAAATGGAATTCCTCTCTTTATTTTCTTTGCATAGGAAACCCCCAAACCAGTTGGGTTTTTCTTTATATACCAAGTTGGCTTGCGTCGAGACCAAGTGTCCGGGTACGGTGGGCCCATCGAGCCCCTGTCCATTCCGTGAAATTTGTTAAATAAAATTTTTCGGCGTAAATCACTTTTAAACGTAAAAACCATGTTCTTTTCGTTTTTTTCCACTCGGAATGCCAAAAACTTAAAGGGTTTGGATAAAACCCCTTTTTAAAAATTCCCAAAATAAAATTTGTCGTCCCAATCCCTGGTTTTTCCCAAAACAAAACCAAACCATTTGCAAATAGAAATCTTTAAACTTAAAAAACCCCGTTTTCTTCCGCTTTCGTTTTGATATAATAACATTGCTATGCCTGCTATAATCCGGAAACGGGAGTTTAATGACGAAGCCAAATACCGTACTTTTAAAATTTTTGACGTTTGCGAGGGTACCTGCCAGCTTCCCATTACCATTTTGTTAGAACCTGTTAGGGAATTCAAAAAAGCTTTTGGTAGTGGTGTATTTTTTTCCTAATTGATTCTAAAAAGGGCCCCCTTTTTTCGGACCAAAAGTTAGCTTTGGTTCCACTTGGGTACAAAGTTTCCAAAAGATGGTAGGGAATACATCTATTCCCCTTGTGTCCAGAATTAAATCACTCCCTTTTTTCCTTTTCTACACAATTAACACCCCTTATAAATTTTAAATTTTTGTTGAAAAAAAAAACCTAAGTTTTTATAACTATTGGTTCCCAACACTTCAAATTTCCAAACACCATTTTCCCGAGCTGAGAAACCCCCCCTTTCAAAAAAAAAATTTTTGGTTTATCATTTAATAGCAAACCTTAAGTTGTCTTTTTTTTTTTTAATGCATTTAACTGTTTCAAAATCCAACACCGTGTTAAAAAAAGGATTACATCGTTAAAAATAATAAAAAGGAAAAAGACTTCTGGCATCGGGTATTAACTGATTCCATGTTTTTCCCCTTTTTTTCACGCGCCATTTTAATGAAAAAGGAAACTTGGGGGATCAAAAACCCCCTGCTTACCCCCTTGTGGACAAGGGGAAAAAACAGATTTAAAACTTTTGTCTTAAACACAATATACTGAACTAAAAAATTCCCTTTTAATGACCTATACAATTACCTTGAAACCCCAACTTTTTAGTATTCCAAAAAATTTTTCATAATTTTACAAAGGCCTTTCTTGAAGTAAAAAAAAAAGAAATGACAATTTTTTTATTTAAGTATTTTTGGCCAGGCATATAGGTAAATAGTGACCCTAGTACTAAATCTTTTAAAAAACCTGCCTCCCTTTCAATAATTTTTCCCCCATTTGGCCCCTTTGCACTTAATCTTTTATTAAAATGAAGATAAACTTTACTCCAACACAGTCAAGGCTACCCCCGAAATTGTCTGGATTTTGGCACCCCCTTTTTAAAAATGGGAAAAATTTTAAGATTTGGACACTCCTTTGAAAATAACCAAAATTAAAAAGTCGTTGAAAAAAGTTTAAAGTAACCAATGTACTGCACTGCATGTTTTGCATTTCATCACATTTGTCGGGCCAGCACTTTTTCCCCTTTTTCGGTTTTTGATGCATTCTAAAATTCCCCCTTGTTTATGTCGTCAAGGGGGCTCTTGATGTTCTTGTCTTCATTCTAAAAAATAAAATTTTTCTCCCATGTTATCTAGTTATAAAAGTCAGAATCCCTAAAAAAGTGATCCCCACGTTTGATCCCAATGTCATTAAAAACTGTTTTTTTTTTAAAGCTTCTTGTTTTCCCGAAAATTTTGGTTCTTGATGCGTTTGTTAATTTGCAAGTTAGTTTCATCAAATTTCCTCTTTTTCCCCCTCTAGATCAGGTATTTTGTTTTTCCCCTTTCATAGATTTTTTTTCTGCTGGTTCCTGTAGGATTCAGCCCTCGCTCTTTGGAAACTCTTTAATAAACTTAAACTCGTTCTTTTTTCTTTACTTTCCCTTTCAAAAACCTCTTGTCTTTTGATTTTTTGGGACTCGTATTTTAAATGGACAACTAGCCGCTGATATAAAGCGTTTGAAAATTGTTCAAAGAGTCATCAATATTTCTTCAATCTTATTCAAGCATGATCAATGTTTTCCCAAAAATTTTTGGAACTTCTTCAGTAAAAAAGGGTTCTTTGAAGTCACCGACAAACTACCCTTTGTTCTTTGGGTCATCGACTTTTCTGATGATTTTTCTACATAGGTTTCCCCCCATTTTTCCATTCACTGAACGGGGGGGTCCCAAGAAAAAAGCAATTATTTACAAAAAATCGAAAAAGGGGGGAAAATTTTCTGACAAAAAAAAAATAGTAATGACACTACAC
Organism: Conus ventricosus; assembly: GCA_018398815.1. Taxonomy (NCBI): domain Eukaryota; kingdom Metazoa; phylum Mollusca; class Gastropoda; order Neogastropoda; family Conidae; genus Conus; species Conus ventricosus. The sequence continues at coordinate 4,138 of JAFLJL010012914.1, forward strand.
CCTTGTGGGCTAAAAATGAAAAATTCACCTCGTCATCACTATTCACGACCTTTGACTTTTTTTTAAGTTAAAGAGAGAACACAAACCCAATAGTGATTGCCCAAAATTTATTATTACTGAATTTTTTGAAAAACGACTCTTAAAAAATCGTAAAATTTAAATAATAAATCATCATATTTCATCTCTCAACACAAAACCAAACGTAAAATTACTTGTTCTCTATTCGGTCTGTGAACCCCCATTTGGCTTTAAAATCACCCACATCATTAATACACATCTTGTTTCCAAACTCGGTATGACAAAGCAACGGTCTTCCATGGCAAGGTTTCCGTCTTTGGTTATTTTTTGGGGCATATGCAGGGAACTCTGGGAGGACATAATTAAAAAATTACTTTTTTTATCAATTCTGTAACCTTTATCAATTTTTTTATTTGAAATTATTAAAATTACATTTTCCGTTCAACGCTTTTCATTTTTGTTTTGATAAGCACTAAAAAAACCACCGGGCCCTGTCCAGTACTGCAGTTTTTTTGCTGGGGAGCTGAATTTCGAAACCCGGGAAAAACATTACTACGTCAAACTGTGGCCCAAAAAAACGTCTCGTCAGAAAACAAAATAAATTTTTATTTTGAACTGTAAAAGGAAACATCATCTTTTTTTAAAAGTTTTCTACTTTGTAATTTAAGAAATGAAATTTTTCCTGTGCCTGGGGTCGGCGTTGTCCATTTCTGGCTTGGCCAGATCTAAAGCCCCCTTTTGGCTTGAACGGATGTGTTGTCCTGCCCTTCTGGTAGGAAGTTGCAGGGGGGGCCTGTACGTCCCCCTCTCGAGAGGGGAGAGAGAGAGAGAGAGGAGAGGGGAGAGAGAGGGGAGGAGAGGGAGGAGAGAGAAGAGAGGGGGAGAGGAAGACAGAGAGAGAGAGAGAGAGAGAGTGGGAGAGAAGGAGAGAGAGAGAAGGACGAGTCAGGACAAAAAAAGAGTCAGAGAGAGAACAGAGAGGGGGCGGGCAGAGAAACAGAGAACAAGACAAAATTCTTTTTTTCGAGGAAAATGAAAAGACAACGGTTTTTTTAATCCGCCTCCCCCTGGTGGGACTACCATGCAGTGAAATCAAAAATGAAAGAAATCAAGAAGAAGCAAAGCGGATGTAATCGGGGAAACCCAAATGAAATAGAAGATAAATGAAAACAAAACAAAAAAAAAAATAACAAAAAACAAAAACAAATAAAAAATGATAATAACAAAAAAATAAAAAAAAAAAAAAGAGATAAAAATAATGAAGAAAAAGGTAAAAGGGGGGTGTGGGGATGGGGTGGGCGGGGGAAACATAGGTAAGTGGTCTACAACGACACGTTTGGCAGAGAGACGAGAGAGACGACAGAAAAAGGGTAGAGGAGAGAAGACAGACGAAGGAAGAGAGAAAAAGAGAAACAGCAGAGAGAGAGAGAGAGAAAAAAAACGAGACGAGGAGGAGGAAAAAGGGGGAGGGAGAGTAGGCGAAATGAAGGAGGAAAAGGGGAAAAGGGGAAGGAAAGGGGGGGGGGGGGGGGGTGGGGGGGGGGGGGGGGGGGGGGGGGGGGGGGGGGGGGGGGGGGGGGGGGGGGAGGGGGGGTGGTTTGGGGTTTCAAACCTTTGCCAAAGCCGACTGACCCCTGGCGTCACACACAATCAATGGTTTCTCCCCCGCATTGTTGATTTTGGGGTACAGAGGGGAGGGAGAGAGGGGGGGAAGGGAAAGGGGGAAAGAGAAGTAAATCCAATCCTAGGCCAGCTGCCCCCAAACCCCAGTTTCGGGCAGCGGGCCCTGGGAAATTTGGGCATTTATCGTTTCTCATATCGTAGACTTGATTCCGCTGGGCATGCGCTTTAACGGGGGAAAAAAAACCAACCGCATTACACTTTCAACCATTTCGCCCGGTTGCTTCATAAACCAAAAAATAACCCCCCTACAAAAAAAAATACTGGGTGGGGTTTATCCGTTTTTAATACAAAAATTTTAAACTTTTGTTTTCAGTTTTTGCTTAACCTATTTTTTTCCTGATCATTTTCAAAAAACATTTTTTTCACGCAACATCATCAAATGATCTTGTCTTTCATGTAAAATAAAACTACAGTTTTTAAGTTCTCTAAAGTTTTTAAAAAACCCGAGTTATATTTTGACTAAATCCACCATTCCCCCAATGTCTTCCGTGAAAGTATTTTTGACAAAGTGTTTCTCTTTTAAAACTTGTTTTTTCCCTGACAGTCATCAAAATAATGTGTTGCGTTCCTCAAAAAATATAAAAAAGCGTTCTAGACATTCACTCAGTTTTTTGCTAGGATCAAAAAAATATGTTATCATCTCCCCCTTTTAAAAACCTTCTTTCTGATATGCTTTGTTCCATTAATTTGTTGGACAAAAAACCCAATATTTTAAAATTATAACGAAAACTGTTTTAACAGGTTGGGGGAAAAAATTTTGTTTTTCAAACCAGTTTGCCCAAAAATTTTAAATGAACAATGGGGGGGTTTTTCATAAATTTAACGCTCCAAGTTTTATAACAGAATTTTTCTAACCCGGTTATTTTTTTTATCATGCCCTGTTAAACTTGTTCAGTATAAAAAAATTCTTAAGGTCAAAGTGAAAGATTAATCCAATTCAGTGCTGTAAGATTGTTTCTTTTAGAAATTTTTTTTTTTGTTGTTGTTGTATGCCTTAAATACCTCCCATTGTAAAGAATGACAACGAATTTTAAAGATGTCAACGTCTAAGTTTTCCCAGCAATTGAATTTTTTAAAAAAAGGCGCCACTAACGCCAAAACCCCTCCCTTCCTTTTTTTTAAACAGAAATTTCAAATTCTTTGTAAAACGGCCCCCTAATTTCATTGGGGCATAAACTGAATTTTTGTGAAGCATTTTTTAAAAACCGTTTTTCTGTGGGGGATGTACTGTTTTTTCCCATAGGGCTTTATTTCAATCTTTTCCGTTTGTCATCGGGCTAAGACTTACTGTAAAGGGCCCCAGATTTTGAAGCTTTTCTGAAACTTTTTGACGCCAAAAAATGTAAATGGGTTTGAATTAAAATTTTTATGTCCTTTTAAATATGGTTCTAAGGCCATTTGAGGTCGGGTTTTTCGAACTTTTTTATATCAAAGGCCAACATTATTTGCCTTAATTGCGCAGTTGTTCTTTTTTTCTTTTTTTTCTGCTACGCGGGCTGATATCTGCGGCACCCCCTGTATGCCGGCGTGGGTTTTGGTGTTTTCCCTTTTTTTATCCCGCCTTAAGGCAGCCAACTCCTCTTTCGGGGAGGGCAGTTGGTCTGTTTGGAAACTTTTTGTTGTGCCAACCTCTTTGCGTTTAAAATCACCATTTTTTGTTATAAAAAAACCAACAAGCGCCTACTCCCCGTCTTTTTCAAAGCCCGCACGTTGAAAGGTCTTTTAATTCTAAGGTTAACACTCACGGCGAAATTTAAACTCCCGATTCTTTGGCCCCGCGACTTTTTTTTTTAGAAAAATTAAAATTTTTTTTCCAAAAAAAAAGGGGTAGGTTATCCTTTCACAACTTTCCCCGGCTTTGCCCTGCTTTTTATTTTAATGACCCAACCCCTCCCAAAACAATTTTTAAACGTAAATTAGGGAAATTGTATTTTTCATAATCGCAATATCCTTTCCCTGAGGGAAGGCTCTAAAACATTTGAGGGCCTTCCATCATATAAGTTTCATCAGTGTCAGTCGTCCAAATGAACAGAGTAAAAAAAGTAATGCAAATCGAGCGGATTTTCCCCCTATAGAAAGTTTTGTTTGGTGAACTCTAAATTTTAATTTTTGCTGCGCCTAACATTTACTAGTCTTTATAAAAATAGAAACCCTCCTCTTTTTCGGGCTTAAATTTTAACATTGTTTTAGATTTGCATTTTTTAAGTTTAAGGTAAGTAAAGTTACTCATTGCTTCTTTTAGTAGAAAAAACCCGTAATAACCATCGGATTGTTAAGGGCAAACTTTGGCTCCTGTTTTGTCAATTTTTTGCCCTTATTTTTTCCGGGGTTTCACTTTTTTAAAACCCATAGATTTTTGTAAATTTTTCTGGAGGCGGCCCTTTTTGTCCCGCAATTGTTTAATAGCATGTTCAAAAAAAGGACGGTTTGAGTTGTTATTTTTCAATTTTTTTTTAAACAAAAAAAAATGGTGCATTTAAAAAATTTGATGCAAATATTCGCGGGCCCGCAACAATCTTAAAAATAAACAAGATACTTTTGACTTTTCTGTGACCAGTCTGAGCCTTTCAAGAAAGGTGAGTACCCATTAAGCAGATATTTTAACCCCCCTTTTAAAAAAAAGACTACATCGAAAAAGTGGGGTTCAGTCACCCGTTTGCGTTTTCCAAAACCCCTTTAAAACTTGCTGGTTTTTGCCATCAATGGGTGTGGGTGTCGTATTGATCATTTAAATCACCCTGTCCTTTGGTGGGGTCTTTACAGATTTTTTTTATTACCCCTTCAGACGTATTTTGACGAACGCAAGCACCTTAAAAATGAAAACCTTTTATCCTTCGCAACAGATAGAATGAAGGCTTTGAAAGGATTTTAACGAATTCAATATTAATGTTAAACAATTAAGAGGGGGGGAAAAAAAGGCGGGCCCAAACAATTCTTCGCTTTTACAGAAATGTTTGGCAAGTTTTTAAAATTTTTAAAAAAAAAAAAAAATTTTAAAGATGAAAAAAATGGGGGGAAAAATTTTATAACTTTTAGAACCCCTTCACTAGCTGCCTGAGGGACCATCATATCTCTCGGGAAGGAATTTTTTTTGTTTTCCCTGCCCCTGGGCCTTTCGTCCGCGGACGGATCATCAGGGAGCCCGGGCTGATTGAGCTGGTTTTTGGCGTCAAATAGAGACACACCACAGTCCAAAATTCTGGGGTGTTCTCCCGCGGGGGTTTCAAAAAAGAATAAAAAGCACCCCCAAAGCAGCCATCGAAGGGTAGAAAAAAGGAACAAAACAAAGGTGTGGAGGGAAAAAAGTTGCTGAAAATTTAATTTTAATTTTAAGCAGACTTTAGACAAAGTTGGGATTTAACATGGCTTGGGCCCCCCTTTTTTTGGGGCGTGCACGAAAGTATAAGTATGAGGGAATCCCCTTCACTCTTTTCCTTCGCACAATTGTTCCCCCTCGGGTCCATAGAGCAAGAGCTAAAAACAGCAGGGAAAACTTTTATTTTGACACTTCTAAGGGCCAAAACTAAAGCGGGAATAAAACGAATAAACGACTCTGTTCGATTTTAGTTTGGTTTTTGCTGGTTCGCAAGCAAAAAACAAATCGAGATAATGTCCTTTAGGGTTTTTTGTGCACAAAAAACAATACCAAAATTTTTAGAGGACCCCATTAATTTACGTTGATTTGCCTTAAAGTATAAAAAGGTACCAAAATTTTTTAAAAATACGCAAGATCGAAAGTAGACTTTCTGTTGGCACGGGTTTTAAAAATGCGCCTTCTACGCAGATCCAGAAGGCCAAAAATAAATAAATAATAAAATCCTTGTGGCAGGCAATGAACAAAAGGTCGGAAAAAACAAAATAAATTTCTGACCCGTAATTTGAAGCAAAAAAAAACAGATGACCCCCCAAAAATAAGTCACCCAATCCCGGGGCCCAAACCCCCAAAGGCCGTTGAAGACCCGGACTCTGTTCGCGGGGCCCTAAATATAAAAAAGACCCTTGTTCTTGGTTAAGGGAAAGGGATTACTCGGTCTTATCTTACAAAATTTTAAACCGACTTTTAAAGAACTAAGGCCAAAAGTGTGGGCCTAAAGCAAACTATTTGCTTGCAGTAGACAAAACCCAGTAACAACACCCCCTAATATCCCTGGTAAAGATCTATAGCTTTATGGCTAAATTTTTTTTTAAAAAACCCCGAAGATGATCAAGCTTTTTTTTTTTCCATATTTATCAGGGGTGTGGGGGCGATGGGGGTGGGGCACTGCCCCGGAACCGCCCCCGCCTGTAATAGCCATCCCCAGTGTATTTTGAAATCCTAAGGCCGTTAAAAGCTTGCTAATGTGACCCCTTGCTCTTAAACAGTGTTCTTTTTTTTTGCTTGTTTGTGTTTTCATATAAAATTTTTTGGATATTTTTCTTTTTCGCTCACTTGAGTTCGCAATTTTCCGGTTAGTAGACAAACTTTGTTTTTGGATTTTCTTGTTGTTTTTTTAGTTTTGGGGTTATTTTTCTTTAAATCATCCCCTAATTGGGTCATCAGCCTCAACGATTTTTTTTTTTCCCTCTTTTTATATGCTCATCTACCCCCAGTTTTGTAATTTTTTGTTTTGCCTCTGTGTTTCCCAAAGCATGATTGGGGGCCCGTATTTCCCCCGCATAGGCAATGGGGAATCTTAATTGTTTTTTTGCGCGTTTCTTCGAAAACTGGTTTTGTTCATTGCATTTTTTAAATTCATTTCCCGTTTGATTTTTCCTTAATTCCATGTTTTGCTTTTGGTTATCTGTCGGGGTTCCTGCAGTGTGTTTTAAAGTTTGCAACTGCACCCCTATCTAATTTTGGTTACAAGCCAAGGCGATTTTGATCGGCCCTCTAAGTCTTCCCTAATTGTATTCATGCTACAATTTTTGATGGGTCTCTTTTATCGTAAGCCAAACAAGTTTTCCTTGGCGTTTTTCACAGACAAATCCCACTTTAATTCAAAGTCTTTGGGTTATAAATTCGGGAGGTTCTTGACCTAAACTTTTGTAAAATGCCCCCGACCGTTTTTCTGTTAATTCACGCGATTGAGAGCGTTGAGCGACGCTGGTCAAAGGGGCATTTTATCTTTTTGTCTCCACGATCAAAAACATCAAATTTCTTCATTTTAAATTTTCGTCCCATGTTTTTAAAATAATTAATTTTTATTTTGCTTCAAAAAAAAGTCACAAGCTATGGCTCGATTCTTACCCGCATAGAAAACTGAAAAAACCCTTTTGGCGTGAGGGAATTAAGGGGAATATTATGTTCCAAAATAACCCATTACATGATGCGGATCAAATTTTTATTAAATTCCGCCCTGGGAGGGATAAAGTGTTTGTGCCGGCTTGCGGGGCTTCTTCAAAATAGAACTCGTTTCAACAACACCCCCAAAACAGGCGTTTACGAATCGGGGCGGGCAATCTTTAAAGAAAATTTTCTTAAAACTTGGGGGCAAGAAAATTTTTTTTAAACATGCAGACAATTTTTAACCATTTGATTATGGCAAACCCCCGGGGATAAAAGGGTGTTTTTGCTTTTAAAGGAATGAAAATGAAGAAGCACAAAACTGTGGGCCCCCAATACAAGACGGCAAAAAGATGTGGCTGTAAATTTTGCTTTTTGGGAAAATCGTTTTTCCATTCCTTAGTTTTTGAGTTTTTAAAAAAGCCATCCCCAACTTTCAAGGAGCAAAAAAAGCAGTTTGTCATACGAACAAAATTTTTAATGAATACAAACGGTTATCAAATCATTGACACCAAAAGCAAAGTACAGCATTTCTGACATCTCTTTGAGTTTGCGTTGTTAGAACCCTAATTTGCAAGGCTGATTGAACGAAATATCATAAAAATTACATATATTACGAAGAGTGTTTCTCTAAAATACCAAAAGCGGGGGCAGACACTATAGGGAAATTTTTTAGTTTTAGGTTTCAGCAAGTCGCTTAAAGGTTTTTTTTGCTGGTGAAGATGAAGAACCATTCAAAAGAGGAAGTGAAAAGTTTTTAACCCAAAAAAAACGAAAGAAAATGTTCGTTGGGGCAGCTAACCAAATTACGCTAGGGGGTTAAACCTTTCGCTTTTGAAAAAATAAAAAACGTTTGGGGTGGGAGGTGTAAAAAATCAACAGTTGACCTTGTGGTAAAGATTAAACCTTTCCAGTGTAAGCTTGAGATTATTTAAAAACAAAATACGGTTTATGGATTGACCTAAGGTCAACGGAGGTAATGGGTTAATGGAGCGGGAAAAAAAGTGAGAGACGTAAAAAAAAATTAAAATTTAAAAGAAGAAGAAGCGATAAACCACTTATGTACATTTTTTTTTTTTTAATATAGATGCCAGCTGAAATTTTAAAGGGAAAACTAAAAGAAAAAATACTAAATTATTTTTTATTTTAAAAAGCCTGTGTCGGTTTTTCCAAAAGTGCTCAGCGCCAGAGTTGCCCGGAAGAGATAGCCCCCGAATAAAAACCCTTTTGATTAAAAAACATTAACAAATGCAAAAAAAAACGGCGGACCCTTTTAAAAACAGCAAAAACCAAAAGAAGGGTTTTTGTGCCTTTAATGCGTAACATTGTTAAAAAGGAAAATCGATATAAAGGGTCTATCACAGGAACAAGTGTGGCCCTTTGCAACAGGGATAGTGCACCCCCAGCTTTACCCCTTTGGGGTTTGTCTTTAGCTCTTGGGCCCGTGTTCTTAGTGTAAGTGCGCTGGCAAAAAATTTAAAAAATAAAAACCAAACCAAGCTATGGTTCAAATAATAAAGCAAACTTAGTTCGTTTAAATGAAAATAAATAAAGCGTAGTTGATCAAAAACACGGAGAAAAATTTTTCGTTTACAGACCCTTTTTATGACATAAAAGGGCAAAAGTTTGTCCAAAGAAAGGCGGGGCAAGTTTTTTTCAACAGGGAGACGCCCAGCGATAAAAAAGGAAAGTTAAAAAAAATAAAAGAAACATTTAAACCCTTTTTTAAAAAGCCCATTTTAAAAACCAAAAGGGGTTTTTAAATTTTGTTTTGAGTCCAAACGCAAAAAAGACCCTCGATATTTATTCTGATTAGACGTTTATTTTTTAATTTTTAAAAAAATGTTTGGGTTGAAAAAAAAGACAGCGGCTAAGATATAGAAGGCCCCATGAAAGTTGAAGGGAAAGCCGGAAAGAGCTTTGTAAGGCATGAAGATATTGATTTAGAAGTTTTAATCCAGAAAAGTGCGGGGGAAACGTTGTAATGCAAATTTTAAGTTCCAAGTAAACTAACAATAGACCCCCCATTTTAAAATAAGTTTTGTGTTTTAACGATAGTAAAATAATGAAAAAAACTAAAAGTTGGGTTCGACTAAAAAACGACTTTTTTCCCCCTAAGACTTACACCGGTTGGGCAAGGGAAGCTTTCACAGTTTGACGCTGGTGAAAAGCTAAAATGAGAGGCTTGGTTGGTCGAGGGGGAAGTTTAGGATTAGATTAAAACAGGCTAAGATGCACCGATTGTTGGCAAAAGGTTACATTCCGCACCCCGGGAGGTGGTTTTAAAGAGAGCAGTTTTTTAAAAATAAAAAAATTCAGACGACAAAGTTTTAGGGGGTGTTTTTGCAAGGCGATATGTCCCCCGAAACGCAGAGAGAGTGAAATTCGGGAATACACCAAAGATCTTTAAAATTAAAGGAATATCCTTTTCCTTTAGTGTAGATAAAAAAGTCAGTTTGAAGCAAAAACCAAAAAATGTTAATGTATACACATGGGATGAGGGGAAACAAATTTGGTGCCAATTAAAGGTCCAAGAAAAGTCCAAACAATAGGCGAACCCAAAAAAAATCAGGGGACTTTCTACGTTTTTCACCAAAGGGCACCCATTACACTTGATCGAACAATAGTAAAATAAAGCAGCATCTTCAAAGAAAGGCATAAACAAGAAATTTTTGTTTGAAAAAGTTTAACAAGAATTCCTTGTTCAAGCCGCGACGAAAAAAGAAACACTGTATCGGCCCCCTTGAAGCAATACGAACTAATTTCGCCCCCCTGGATTTAAAGTTGTTTTAAAAAACTGGAAACGATCAAAAATTTTCCCTATGTTGTTTCGAGCTTCGAATACCATTGCCTTATGAAGGGCCAGGCCCAAAAAAAACTTCGAAAAAAAAGTTTAATGAGTAAAACAATTTGTTCATCTGCCTTTATTGTTTAGTCGGATGGCGCCCCCTTAGCCCCGATTGTTAGAGGCCAGATTCTGCAGAATCTTCTTAAAACCATGCAGCAAGTGGTAAAGATGTTTTTAATAATCTGAATTTATTTAAATCTAATGACGCCCCAAACCAAGAAAAGTATAAATTAGCCCCCATTTTTGATTTTCGGTTTAGAACTCAGTGAGGAAGCCAATCCAAAAAAAGAACCTGATACATTGGGGAAAATTTAGGGGCAGCGCACAGTAAAACAATTTCAACAAAAATTTGAACCAAAAAACATGGAAGTGATTTTTTCACAACTTGCGAGGTTTGACTCCCCCTTAAAATGAAAACATGGACGATCCTTCAGGGGTATGATTGCACAGTAACAGAAAGTAATGTTTTCACTTTAAATAACATGTCTTTTTTGATCTATGCAACACAGATGGGGTTTATTAGAGTCACTGGCTATGTCCTTAAAGTTTCCTGCCCCAAAAACGGGAAGAATATTTTGACCCCAACCTCGTTTGAAAGGGCGTTTACCCTTTTGATACTGAACGTTGGGGGTTTGACGAAGATCATTGCCAAAGGCGCGTTCTTTTTTAGTCTTAGGGAAAAAGGGAAATTAGTGATTCTGATTACCGCTGCTAAAATGCGTGGCTGAAGTTTGTTGTAAAACGAAGGGGGACTTCAGACTTATTTATGGCAGATACTGTTTGTTGGGGGGACGTTTTGAAAACTATAGAAAAACCGCTGAAACTTACAGTTTGGATCCCCGCATTAATTTCTGCGCCGGGGGAGTTGGGGCGCTTTCTTAAAATTTACTGGGTACAGATGATTTATTTGTCTGACCCCCAATGTTTAGAGATGAAAAAGGATTGGTGGAGGAATGTATGGCGTCGCCATTTCTGTAAAGAAACAACAAATACCTGGACGATAGATCCGAGTAAAAGGTCTAACTATTTTTTTTAGAGCGAAAAATCTTAGGAGGGCAATGGGGCCCTCACTTTTACGCAACTTTAAAAAGTACAAGGCGGTGATCCCAAAAATATTTTAAAAAAACAAAAAGTGGTTGAACAGTTTTTAAAGCCCCGATCAGCAGGGTTGGTTTCATTCTAGAAGTTGACTTGAATATCCCCAGGAATCCATGACCTGATAATGATGCCATTAGCAGCGAAAATCAAATGGATCCCAAAAGAACCCCCTAAAATTGTCTATTTCAGGCAAAAAAAATTTTGTCTGTATTTCAGATTTACAATTTTATTTAAAACATGGTTTAAGTTTTACAGCAGTTTTATATAATTGCTTTTTATCAAGAACGTTCAGAAACCAAAACTTGAAGAACCTGATTCCCGAAACCCAAAACCCAGTTCGAAAAAGACTTTTTTAAGTTATGAAAACAGCTGTTTCGGAAAGACTTTTGGAAAATCCGACAAGGGAAAGATTCGATTGGTTTCCCAAAGAAACGAAGAATTAAGCTACTTCAAAACCAAATTATCAGGATTCAGAAGATTTCATGACGCTTTTGGGTAATGATGAAAAAAAGAAGTCAAATTGGACAAACCGTATTTATTGGGTTTCCCCTTTTAAATTTTCAAAAATTTTGATGTTTGAATTTTTTTATGATACTTTAAGCCCCCGTTCCGAGCAGATTATTTAACGTACATGTTTTTTATAAATACCCTATGAAGGCATCTATAAAGACTGGAAAACCCAAGTAGCTAAAGGGCATGCGGTTGTAACACATCCCATTCCTAAAGATTCGCCTTTGCATTCAAATTTTAAAGAAGGGTTTTTGGGAAAAATGAAGGATGAATTTGGAAAGGGGATCAAGGGTTTGTTGGTTTAAAGGGAAAAAAAGACATATTTCGACAGGGGAAAACATTAGAAAGAAAGGGTATCTCGCACGTTGTGCCGTCAAACAATCCCTGACAAAAAACAAAAAAGCATGTTTGGAAAAAAGACTTTTATATGACAAAGTAAAACTGCGATTAATCTAATGAGATCAACCAACAGTTGTAACAAAAAAGTCATTAATAGAACAAACACAAAAAGGGTGTTTGTTTTTCCCGAGTTTTTTTATGCAATTGGGCATGGGGACCCCATAAACAGGGGGTTTATATTTTTCATCAACTTTTTTTACAAATCAATCATAGCTTCATCCAATTCATTTTAAAATTTTTCATGTTTGCTTGAGGTTCGATTTTTTTTTTATTTTCAAGATATTTTTTTTCCCCAAATTTGGGGGTTTGAGTTGAGGGGTCTGGATGATTTTTCATGCATTGATTAATCCCCGAAATGTTTCCTTTAAAAGCATTACCCCTGAAATGATTCCCGTATCATTTTCAAGGTCTCTTCTTTCCCTTTGTTTCGTTCTGCGCTTCCCCCTGGCCCTTCCCTTTTTAAAAACCAAAAAAATGTTTACGTAAATTAATTAAACGGTTTCTGGCGGAAATTTTCTGCGTTCTTCCTTCACAAAAAAATCTTTGAGGGTGGCTGTTTGTTGTGGGATTTCTCGTAAAAAATACAGGGCGTTTTTTCTTACAATTCTTTTTTTTTCATACGGGGCAAAACTCCAAACGGACGGGTTTCCCCGATGCGGTGTCCCCCTTTTTGCTTTCCCGGTTAAAAAAAAAAGGGACCCTTTCTTTCAAAACCAAACGTAAAAGTTTGGGATGAATGGGGTCTTACAACATTTATTGTTTTCTTTGATTGCTTTACTGGTTTTAACCTTTAATTTTCATTATTTATTGCACGTAGAATGATGGGAGTCTTCTAACCCATTCTGTGTTGCGAGAATTTCAATAAGCTTCTGTGTAGGAGGAGAAAAAATCTTTCGCTAACTGTTTGTTAAAATTTTTAACTAAACTGTGATTGTGATCCTGGAAAGCCTCTTCTAACGGTAATTTTTTAACTAATTGATTCACTTGGCCTTTTTAATCTTTTTTACGACTTGAAAAAAAGGGGGGATAAGTTGCGGGCCCCGTTGGGAATCTTTTTGGAACAGCAACAGCGAAGCCCTTTTTTAAAGGTTTCCCCGTTTGTATCTTAAATACGTCAATGATGTGAGTGCGTATTAAACTTTTTCGTTTCGTATCAGGGGTAAATAAAAGGCCATTTGATGGGTGTCGTTTGGAGTTTTATTTACAAAGTGTGGTCTCTTAAATTTGTTTGGGCCGGGAAATAAATTGCCCAAAAAAACTTGTTAGTAACCCTTCTTTTGTGTTTTGTTACTGATCTGCCCCTTGGCTTGCTTTTGTATTGCTGTGATACCCTTCCAAAATCCCTTTTTCGAATAATGTTTTTTTTTTTTTTATTTAGCCAAATTATGTGCAACAAAAATACACGACGGGTTTCCCGACAATAAACCCGATTTCTTTTCTTTTGTTTTTTTGAAGATGATAAAAGTCTGAATTTTGGTGGGGGGAATGTCTGGATTGGGTTTTCCGTTACTGATAAAATTGTTTTATTTTTGATCAACATCTTTAAATGTGTAGCGCATGCCCCCCGTTTTTTTTTATTTGTTTTTTAAAAAATCTAACTGCCAATTTTTCTGCTTTTCATGTGTCTTGGTGCTAGTTGCTCCCCAGCTTTGTTATGCTTTTTTTCTCGCCCTTCATCTCGCAGTTTTTCAAATGGGAAATATTCCCCTAAAAAACGGGCATTCACCCGCGCCCCCTTCATCATTAGGTGAAACCCCTTTTTTTAATGTATTTTTTATTTACTATTTAACGTCTTGAATTATTCCTTGCTTGCAGAAATCTTTCGTGGCAAAAAGAAACGCAATGATGCAATTTGCTTTGCCGAATCCTCAAAGTCTAGTTTTTTCAAGACTGCTGGTTTAATTCTTAAAAAGCTTTTCCAGCTTGTGTATCCCACACTTAAACCCCCAAAAACAGCAGAATGGTTACAAGGTTGCAACGTTTTTTTGGGGCTCATTTTTAAAAAAAAAAAATTATAAATTAAAAAAAAAATGAACAGTGATGATCTAACCGCTCAAGGAGCCCAAACCCTTCCCGAAATTATGAAGCCCAATTAATGCCAAGCTATTTTGCCAAAAAGGAGGGCTGTTTCTTTGGGAGCGTGGAAAAAAAACAGTTCCCCGGAATGAATTCAGCATTGAACAATTCAAACAGATGCCCCAAACTTATAAAGTATCAAACGGTATGAGGCGCAGTTGGGGTCGAGAATGGTAAAAACGTGGCAAACGGTTCTTAGTTTGTACACAAACTAGTCAGTAGATTTTTCCCCCTTTATTCTGAACAAGCTTACGTATGATTTTTAAAGCAAAATCCAGTTTTCAATCATTTGGTCTTAGGAGTGATTTTAAAAAACAGATTTTGGAACATTTTTTTGCATTAACAGGGATTAATAACTTTTAATCATTAGATTTTTTTTCCCCCTTTAAAAAGATGAGCTGGAAATCATCGACGGAAACAGAATCGGTGGAGGAAAATAACCCGCCAGAAAATCACAGAATCAGAAAAACTGAAATCAGGGGGGGGGCCAGTGAAAAACATCCCGGGGGTGTTAAAGCGGAAAAAATTAGCAGGTGGAACAAAAAAAAAAATTAATGTTACGAATATAAACTCATCATGAAAACATAACACCCCAACGCCCGAACAAGGATTCAATGCCGGCTATAAAAATCCCTGTGATTCAAGGCCTACAGCACCAAAGTTTCATGGTATATTGAACTTAAAAACTGTTGCCATTTTTGGGGGCCCCTTTTGCGTGGGGGCGGTTTTTACTGTTTTAAAAAATATAAAATGGGGGCCAAAAAAAAAGCAATCAAAAAAAATTTACCGCTAAATCAAAAAAAAACAGCCCCCAGCACCCCCCAATAACAAAGTCATTTTGTCCATTTCAGATGGGTAAAATTTTTTTAAAATTAAATTTAAAATTTTTTTAAAAAAAAAAGAACATGGGGGTATTATAAAATGATGGTGTCAATAAAAAAGACATGGGTCTATAAAAAAACATTTCCCTGACCGAATTGTAAACAATGGGTGTTTGGATGTAAGAAATTCTTTGATTTTTGCAGAGGAAAGCGAGCAAGCATCCCCCAACGATGCGCGTTTTTTGAGGGTTTTTGGTTTAAATTATTAGACATTATATTTAAGATAAAAAATGATTGTTTTTTTCTTTTGATAACAAATAAAAACTTGGTTGTGCTTAAAAGGGTAACTTTAAAGGGTACTTTAAACAAGAATTTTTAAGAACTGATGTAAAATTTAATAAGACTTAATTTAAAAATTAAATTTAAAAACTTGGGTGATTGATTAAAAAATAAAGGACTTGGGGGTTTCTTAATCAAAACTTATTAAGAACTTGATGAACTTTAAATTTAAAATTAATTAAGAACTTGGGTAACTTAATTAAAAACTTAATTAAGGACTTGGGGTGAATGGGGGGAACTTGGGGGTGAAGCGTCAGGTCTCAAAGTGGAACTGGGGCCACTTGCTTTGTGACGAAGGCCCGGGAACTAGGCCCAAACGTTCTTGTGGAAGTTTTGGCCTATTTTTAAAAAAAGGCAATTAGGTCAAACGTTCCTGTGGAAGTTTTCTAATTTGCCGTCTTTTAAATAGGCCCAAAAATTTTGTAGGGGAAAGTTTGACCGTTTACCAAAGATGGCATTAAAGGGCAAAAATTCCCGAAAAAAGTTTGACCTAATTGCCAGTTTGTAAACTAGGGAACGTTTGTAGGAACGTTTGCCTGTTTCAAGATGGCAAATTTGGTCAAACGTTCTTTCAGGAACGTTTGACCCGTTCGCTGCTGTGCCCCCTTTTTCAACCAGGTTTCAATCTTTGGGAGAGTTACAGCAGTTATGCGGCCGAGTTTTTTGGGGGCTCTAATCGCCGTTTAAAATACATCCGTATTGTATATTTGGAGCATTTATTGGAGTAGTGCGGGGTAAAAACACTCCCCCCAAACGGTAGAGACTAAGACCTGCCTAACCCCTCTTTCT
The DNA here is from genome assembly GCA_018398815.1 of Conus ventricosus. NCBI lineage: Eukaryota > Metazoa > Mollusca > Gastropoda > Neogastropoda > Conidae > Conus > Conus ventricosus. The sequence goes on from JAFLJL010012914.1 coordinate 19,982, forward strand.
TGCCTAAAATTTGAAAAAC
>JAFLJL010012915.1:0-15263 GCA_018398815.1 Conus ventricosus
CTTTATATTTACCCCATATACGATTAGCGAAAAGATTTAATACGACTCCAGTCATTGACATGCTTAAGATCAAGATGCGGAACTTTAACAAAAGAGTGCTTCTCTGTTGCTGTTCCATACAACTGATATACAACGAGGCCCACTAACTTATCCTCGCATGATTCAAGTCGATGATGGAAAAGAATTTAAAGGTCGAGTGAATCAATTATTGTTAAAACATAGAGTTACCATTAAAAGAGGCATTCCAGGAGTTCACAGATCACAGGCTTTAGTTGAAAAACTTTAACAAACAGTTATCTGAAAGGCTTTTCTCCTACCAGTATCACAGAGAGCTGATTGACAATTCTCGCAACACAGAATGGGTTAGAAGACTGCCCTCAGTTTTGCGCGCAATGAATAATGAAGAATTTAAAGGGTTAAAACCAGTACAAGCAATCAAAAAACAAACAATAGATGTTGTTGAAGACTCCAGTACAACCAGCAAACTATTACCATTTGGATTGAAAGTAAGGCACCTTTATTTACCGGGGGAAGCAGAAGGGGACACTCGCATCAGGGCAACCGATCCAGTTTGGAGTGTTGACCCATATGAAATAAAAAGAATTGTAAAGATGAATCCGCCCGTGTATTATTTACGAGAAACTGACACGACAAAACAGCCAGCCCCCCAAAGATCTTTTGTGAAGGAAGAACTGCAGATAATCCCTCCAGACACAGTTCCAGTTGCTTAATTAATTTTTAATTTACATAAAATGGAAGCACAGAACGAAAACAAGAATGATAAATGAAGAGAACTTGGAATTGATACGGGAATTATATGATACAAATTCTATTATTAATGAAACATTTATGTGGATTTATCGGCACATGGCAAAGCATCCAGATCACCGTCAGCCCAAATTCCCAAATTTTGATCATCAGATATGGGGAAAAGAATATCTTGAAATAATAAAAAAAATTCGAGCACGCCAAGCAAACATGAAAAATAATTTGGCTGAATCGTATAATGATATGAATGAGCTTATAACAAAACTTGGGGAAAAATATGAAGAAGGTATGTATTTATGACGTTCTCCAGTGCCCAATTGCATATGAAAACTCTGGATTAACAAATACTCGTTTAGTGTTTGTTCTATCTAATGACTTCTTTGTTACAACAGTTGTGTTGATCTCATGCAGATTAGATCGTAGTTTTACGTTGCCATGATGAAAAGTATGTTTATTGAACAATGCTTCTTTGTAGTTGTCATGCGATATGTTTGACTGCACAACACTGCGAGATATTCCCTTTGCTTTCTTAATGGTTTTCTCCTGGCTCGAAAGACTGTACATTTTCGACCTTAACCCAACAACTCTTTAATCACCCCTCCAGATAATTCATCCTTCATCTTTCCTAAAACCTTCTTATTAACGAGTTGAATGCAAAGGCGAATCTTTAGGATAATCAGATGTGTCGTACCATCCCGCATGCCCTTTAGCTACTTCTAATTCCATGTCTTTATAGATGTCTTCAGTAGGGATATTTATAACAAAACTATCTGTATCTGTGTAAAGTACTCTGGACTCTGGATACGTGGGTTTAAAGTAGTCATAAAGAAATTCTAACATCAAAAGCTTTGATAATTCTAAAACAGTAAACCCAATAAAAACAGGTTTGTCTAATTTGACTTTCTTTTTTTTTCATCATTATGCCAAAAAGCTGATCATGGAATCTTCTAAAGTCCTGATAATTTTGGTTTTGAAGTCAGCTTAATTGCTTCGTTCTCTTTAGTGACCAATCTGACATCTTTACGCTTGTGTGGATTTTCCATAGTCTTTCCGAAACAGCTGTTGTTCATTAGCTTGAAAAAGTCTTTTTCTGAAGCATCTGTGGATTTAGTTCTGAGATCAGTGTTCTTCATGATGTATGGTTTCATGAACTGTTCTTGATCGAAAGCAATTATACGATGAACTGCTGTCAACTTCAAACCATGCCTTAAATAAAATTGTAGAAGTCTGTAATGACAGACATAATTTTTTTTGCCTCGAAGATTAGGCACAAGTTTAGGCGGCTCTGTTTTTGCCATCTTTAGACTTCATGCGCTAATGGGTAGTCATTATGCAGGTCATGGAGTTCATGAGGATATTCTAAGTCAACTTCTAGAATGTATCCACGCTGTTGATCTGGCGCCAAACTGTTTAACCACTTTAATGCTCTTTGAATATTTTTCGGATTGTCTTCTGTGTACATTTTAAAGTTGCGTAACGGAAGCGATTGCGCCATTGCCCATCCATACAGATTGTTTGCATCTAAATACATAAGATAGTTAGACCTTTTACTTGGATCATAATCATCTAAGTATTTGTTGTTTGCTTTACAGTAATGGTGCGACGCCATACTAATTCCTCCACGCAATCCGTTTTCAATCATCTGAATCATTGGTAAATCTGACAATAAATCAATCTGTACTCCAGTAAACTTTAAGAAAGCATCCCAACTCATCCCGGGCACAGAAATGTAATGCGCGGGATCCAGGCTATAATGTTTCATGCAGGGTCTTTCTATAATTTTCAAAAACGTCCGCCAACAAACATACATCAGCCATCAAGTATGCATCATGATAGTCTCCCATCGTTTTACACTTTAACTTCTGCCACGCATCTTGAGCATGTTGGTAATCAGAATCACTGATGTCCTTTCCTCTGAGACTAGAAAAGAACGCGCCTTTAGGCGGAAGTGTATCTTCGTCAAACCTTTCCCAATGTTCATGTACTCATAAGGGTAAACGCCCTTTCTAACAAGAGTTGGGTCAAAATATTCTTCTGTTATTGGGCAGGACTTTAAGGACATAGCAGTGACTCTAATGATCCCATCATGTGCTGCATAGAGTCGTAGAAAGACATGTTATTTAAAGTGAAACACATGTACTTTTCTGATGACTGTGCAATGCATGTTATCCTGAAGGCGTCATCTACTGCTTTCATTAAAAGATGAGAGTCGTAACCTCGCAAGTTGTGAAAGAAGATGGCCAGCTTCCATGTCTTAGGATCAAACTTTAGTTGAAGATTGCATTTACTGTGTGCTGCTCCTCTGAACTTTCCGCTAATGTGATCATGGTCTCTTACTGTCGGATTTGCTGCGTCTGATGAGAGGCCTAAACCACAAATCCAACAGTGAGTGGGCTAAGTCATATGTTCTTGGTCTTCAGGCGCCATTATGATTTCAGATAAATTCAGATTATTAGAACAATCATTACGCACTTGCTGCATGCGCTGTAAAAATCTTCTAGCGCATTTGGTCCTCTATATAATTCTGGCTTTGAATGAACGCCATCCGACCTGACAATAATGAAGGCAAATGAACAAATCTGATGATTACTCATTAAGACTGTTTTCGAAGTTTTTGTGGCGCTGGCCCTTCAGAAGGAACAATAAGCGACTCGAAGTCTGCGTAAACTACGTATGGAGAATTTTGCAGCCGTTTCCATTTCTTAAAACTAACTTTAGATCCGGGCGGGGGCGTAATTAGTTCCGTATTACAGTCAACTGGGCCGATACATGTTTCTTATGTTCGCTTGCGGCTTGAGCAGATGGAATTCTTGTTAAACATTTTCTGCAGATTCTTGTTTGTGCCCATCTTTTTGAAAGTATGCTGCATTAGTCTACTCATTGTTCGTATCAATGTGTAATGCGGTAGCCCGCTGGTGAAAGCATCATTAGTAAGTCACATGATTTTGTCTGGTTCGCCTATTGTTGGACTGTTCTGGGACACTTTAATAGGCTGTAGATGTGTTTCCTCATCCCATGTGTAGACATTAACAGTTATTGGTTTGTTTTGTTCTTCAAACTGATTAATTTGGTCAGGAAAGGATATTCCACTAAAGTTAAGATCATTGATGTAAGGGCGAAGTTAGATACCCTCTTGCGTTTTTTGGGGGCGAAATCCCACCCTTGCAAGAACACCCACAGAAACATTTTTGTCCTTTTTTTTTTTTTTTCCTTATGTTAAACTGCTCTTTTTGCTCCCAAAACGGGAGGTAGTGGAAGTAACCTTGCCTACAATCGGGCATATTTAACTGTTTTAAATTTGATCTAAAAGATTTTCGGCCTCTGACCAACCAGAGCCCTCTTTTTGCTTCTTCAGCGCCAATAAAAACGTGAAGCATTGGGTCTCCCAACCAGGCGTTAAGCATTATGAGAAAAAATAACCTGGGGGGGGGGGGGGGTTTATTTGGACCCGACATCTAATTTTCTTCTTTATTGTTATAAAATCGATTAAAATTTTTAACTTACTTTAACGGGGGGGCTATTGTTATTTTTCCCGGAACTTGAGAAATAGCTGAAAACACCCCTGTACTTTTTGGATCATGACTCTAGATCAATATCATTAAAAATTTTGAAAACGTTTCCCCCCTTAAGCATTGCTTCAAACAATTCGTCGGGCCCTTAATACTTATCCATCTGAGTTTTTTTCTAACTCAAAAATTTAAAAAATTTAAAAAAAAAAAATTTTAATAAAAATATCAAGGGTCTTTTTGTGCTTAGACTCAAAACTAAAGTAAAAACGCCCTTTGTGTTTTTACTGTAGTGTTTAAAACAGATTTTAATGTCTCGTTTATTTTTTTTTAAACATTCCTTTTATTGCCCGGCTCGGCTGTTGAAAAAATTTTGCCCTCGCCTTTTTTTGAAGATCAAACTTTTGTCTTTTATAGTCATCAAAATCTCCTTTAAAAGACTAAATTTTTCTCCTGAGTTTAGTAAAACTAGCGCTTTTTTATTTTTTATTTAACGAACTAATTTTTAGGGTTTTTGCTGAACCAAGCTGGTGTTTTTGGGTTTGTTTTAATTTTTGCCAGCACACTTACAGCAAATGACACGGGCCAAGACTAAAGACACCCCGCCTAGGGTAAAGCTGGGGCGCCCCAACGCCTGTTCTAAGAACCAACACTTGTTCCTGCTGATGACACTTGAGTTGATTTCCAGTATTAAAAATTTTTACGCATTACGGCACAAAAAATACCTTCGTTTGGGGGGGGGGGCGAAATTTTAAAAGGTCTTGCTCTATTTTTGTTGCATTTTTTTTTTTTTTTGTTATTAAACTTTCAACCACTTTAATGCCTTTTGAAATTTTTCGTACTGCCGTCTTGTACATTTTAAAGTTTCGAAATGGAAGTGTTTTGCGCCATTCCCCATGATTTTTTGCATCAAAATAATAGAATTTAGAAACCTTTTTTAAATTGGATCATGTTGCCAAGTTTTTGTTGTTTGCTTACAGTAATGATGCGACCCCATACTAATTCCTCCACGAAAATCCGTTTTCAATCATTGACTTGGGTAAATCTGACAAAAAATCAATCGTACCCAGAAATTTTTAAGAAAGCGCCCCAGCTCTTTTTCCCCCCGGGCGCAGAAAAAAAAATGCGCAGGATCCAGGCTGTAATGTTTCATGCAGGTCTTTCTGTAATTTTAAAAGACTCCCCCAACAAACATTATCGCCATAAAAGTAGCATCATGAATCCCCATCTTTTTACAATCAACTTCGCCATGACTTGACATCGGGTAATCAGAATCACGATGTCCTTTCCTCTGGATAGAAAAGAACGCGCGTTTGGGAGGAAGTGTGTCTTCGAAAACCTTTCCCAACTGTTCTGTACCAAAAGGGGTAAACGCCCTTTCTAACAAATTTGGGTCAAAATTTTCTCCCCTTTATTGGGCGGGACTTTAAGGACAACCAGTGCTCTAAGCCCCCTCATTCTGAAAAGATTTAAAAAAAGACATGTTTTTAAAGTGAAACACAGTACTTTTCTGATGACTTTGCAATGCATGTTATCCTGAAGGCGTCTCTACTGCTTTCATTATAAGAGAGAGTCGAAACCTCGCAATTTTTAAAAAAGAAGATGGGAGCTTCCTGTTTTGGGGATCAAACTTTAGTTGAAGATTGCATTTACTGTGCGCTGCTCCTCTAAATTTTCCGCTAATGTGGTCAGGGTCTTTTAATTTTGGTTTGGCTGATTTGGGGAGACCCCTAATCCACAAACCAACATTTTGGGGGCGATATACGTTGTTGGTCTTCGGGGCCATTAGTTTTCAAAAAAGTTTAGATATTAGAACGGGCGTTTACGCATTTGGCCGCATGCGTTCTAAGAAGTATTCTGCCATTGGGCCCTCTATATAATTTGGCTCTGAAGAACCCCATCCGCCCTGACAAAAAAAAGCAAATGAACAAATTGGTGGTACTCATAAGACGGTTTTCGGATTTTCTGGGGGGTTGGGCCCTTCAAAAGGAAAAATAACGACCGAATCCCCCGGGGAAACACGAGGAGAATTTTGCATCCTTTTCCCATTTTTTTAAAATAACTTTAGATCCAGGTGGGGGGTTTAATTAGTTCTGTATTACAGTTACGAACTTTTACAATTTTTTTTTATTTTAAAAGCACGGCTGAAGGATGGAATTTTTTTAAAAACTTTTCTAAGAATTCTTTGTTTGCAACAATTTTTTGAAGTAGCGCTAAAAATCACTCTTTGTGGTATCAATTGAAATGGGGTCCCTGTGGTGAAAAATTAGGATAAGCCCCACAGGCTTTTGTCTGGATCCCCTATTGTTGGGTGCCTTTAAAACTCAAAAAGGCACCAAATTTTTTTCTCAACCATTTATACTTAACATTATTGGTTTTTTTTTTCTTCAAATGATAAATTTTTTCCCAGCAACAAAAAAGGATTTTCCACTAAAGTTAAGATCATTATGAAAAGGCTGTAGTAGTACTTTCTCTGCTTTTTTCGACATAATGAACCTTTTGAAAAAACACCCACATAAAACATTTGTGTCCGAATTCTTTATTTTTAAATGCCTTTTTGGATAATCGGGGGCTGGAAATAAGATCCAACAATCGGTCATACTACCTGTTTTAATCTGTCTCAAAACTCGCCCTCTGCCCAACCAAGCCCTCTTTTGGCTTCTTCAGCGGCCACATCAACTGGTAAGCATTTTGGTCTGCCCAACCAGGTGTTAAGTCATTATGAGAAAGAATAACCTTTTTTGTTGAGACCCAGATTCTAGTTTTTCTTCATTTTTTGTTATATAGTCGATTAAAACAGTAACTTACTTTAATGGGGGGGTCTATTTTTGTTTACCTGGAACTTTAGAAATAGCATGAACAACCTCCCTGTACTTTTTGGGGATAAATGACTTCTAGATTAATATCATTTAAAGCTTTTGATAAACCTTTTCCCCTTAAGCTTTCCTTCAAACAATTCTCGGGGTCTTCAATATTTTGCCATCTTAAATTTTGGGTTTTTTTCCCGAAACTTTTTATTTTAAATTTTAAAAAAAAAAAATTAATCAAATCAATATAAAGGTCTTTGTGCTTTGGACTCATAAAAAAAAGTATAAACGCCCTTTGTTTTGTTAATGGAGCTTTTTAGAACAGATTTTAAATGCCCTCGTTTACTTTTTTAAAAATTCCTTTTTCTATCTGCCGGTGTCTGGCGGTTGAGAAAAACTTGCCCTTCCCTTTTTTTGAAGATCAACTTTTGTTTTTTTAAAGCATAAAATGGGGCCTTAAACGCCCTAAATTCTTCTCCGTGATGTTTGAGCCAAAAAACGCTTTTATTTATTGTCATTTGAACGAGCAAAGTTTAGCTGTTATTTTTTTGAACCATAGCTGTGTGCTTTTGGAGTTTAGTTTTTAATTTTTTGCCGGCCGCATTTACGAAGAACACAAAAACCCGGACTAAAGACACCCCCCCTAGAGTAAAGCTGCGGGCGCACCTAGGGGCCCGTTGCTAAAAACCTACACCGCCCTGCTGATAGAGCACCAAACGTGCCCTATTAACATATGAAACAGCATTACAGGCAGCAGAATACCTTTTTTGGTTTTTGCTGATTTTAAAAGGGTTTGTTTATTTTTTTGCATTTGTTAATTTTTAAAATCTGAATTTTTTATGTTAGGGGTTTCACACCCTTCTTTTGGCGACTCTGGCGCTGTGGGCCGCATTTGGAAAAACCTTAACAGACTGCTTTTTTAAAAAAAAAAAATTTAGTATTGGATATCTTTTAATTGTTATTTTGAATATTCAGCGCGCATCAAATTAAAAACAAATACACTAAGGGGTTTATCACCCTTTTTTTTCTTATCAATTTAAATGTTTATTATGTCTCAAACATTCCCCCACTTCCTTTTATGATTATCCCCCGTTCCCTTGGTCCCAAACCATAAAACCCTATTTTGCTGTTAAATAATGATCAATCTAACACTGTGAAGATGTAATCTTTAGACACAAGGTCACGTTGGATTTCTACACCTCCCACCTCCAAACATTTTTTATTTCATCAAAAGCTGATAAGGTTTAAGCCCCTACGAGATTTTGGTTGGACTCCCTCAATTTTACATTGCACTTTCTTATTTTGGATTAACAAAATTTTCAGTTTGCTTTTGAATGGTTCTTTTATTTACCAGCATAAAATACCTTTAAACGATCTGCGCGGCACTAAAAAATAAAAAACCTATAGTGCTCCCCGTTTTAGAAATTAGAATGAAAAATACTCTTTCGTAATTATTGCTAATTTTGACTGTATTGTTGCTCGATCCCTGCTAAATTTTGGGGTTCTAACGAGAAAAAACAACGAATGTAAAATTGTATTTGCTTTGGGGTCGTAGATATAAAACATATTTCTAGTCATTAAAAGTTAGTTCATAGACAATCTTCTTTTAAGCTCCTTTAAAGTAGGGGATGCGCTTTTAAAAAATCAAAATCTAGGGGATGAAAAAGCGATTTTTCCCTACGCATAAATTACGGCTACAAACCTTTTTCCGTCTTTGCATCTCAGCGCCTATTCTATTTTTTAGTGCTTTTTTCATTTTCGATTCCTGAAACGCAAGATCACCCTTTCGTTCCCCCTAGCCAAGATCAAAAAGTTTTAAAAATATGTCGCATTAGTAAAGAAAAAATTCTTGTCCCTCAATTTTTTTAGAAATTTTCCCCAACGATTGCCCGCCCCAAATTTGTACAACTTCCTTTTTGGGTCGTTGTTGAAGTGAGTTCTATTTTAAAGTAAGACGCGAGAGCCCGGGCCCAACTTTATCCGCTCCTAGGGTTTGGAAATTTTACAGTAAGAATTTGATCCGCATCAATAGGAAGGATTATTTTGGGAAAAGTAATATTCCGTTTATTTCCCTTTTACCCCAAAGGGGTTTTCAAAACCTATGGGGCAAGAATCGACAATATTTTTGTGACATTTTTTATAAAAAAAAATAAAAAGTTAATTTTTAAGAAAAAGGAAGGCAGAGAAGAGAAATTATGATGTTCCGACCGGGGACGACATGAGTAAAGGTCCTTTGATCCAGCACATTTTAGCGCTCTCATGCTGCGTGAATTAACAGAAGAAGGGTTGGGCTTTTACAAAAAATTTAGACCCTTGAACCCCCCAATTTATAGACCCTAATGATTTGAATTAGAAAGGGGGTCATTTGTTTGTAAGAAACATCAAGGAAACGTGTTTAGCTTCACATGAACGAAACCCCTCAAATTTTTAAAGCCATGAGTACACTTTAAAAAAGACTCCCGTGAGCGACAAAATCGCCTGGATTTCTAAAAAAAAATTGATAGGGGAAACTTGAAACTTCAAAACAACTACAAAACTTCCAACAGATAACCCAAATGCAAAACATAGAACAAAAAAATTTAAACAATCAGCAGGGGAAAAAAATCAAAAATAGAAACCAGTTTTTCAAAAAAACAGCATTAAAAACATTTTAAGATTCCCCATTGCCCTTTCGAGAAATAGCGGGGCCCTTTACATGCTTTTGGGAAACCCTCAGAGGGGAATTAACAAAAAATTTAGCAAAATATGAACTAATAGCATATAAAAAGAGAAAAAGAAAAACTGTTTAGGCTGATGACGCCAACTTAGGGATGATATTAAAGAAAGAAAGCCCAAAGACTAAAAGACTTTAGCAAGAAAGATCACAAGACTAGAAGTGTTTCTACTAACCGAGAACAATTGCGAACTCAAGTAAATAGAAAAATAAAAAATATCCAAAAAAATTTTTTATGAAGACACAACACTGCAGAAAGAATACAACACGTTTAGAGAGCAAGGAGTCAAATTACAAGCGTTATAAGCCTTAGGATTTGCAAAAAACATGGGGATGGTAACAGGCGGCGGCAGTCAAAACCCGTGCCTCCGCCCCCATCGCCTCCACGCCCCCTGATAAAACATGGGGAAAAAAAACAGCTTGATCCTTTTGGGGGTTTTTTTAAAAAAAATTGCCGGAAAAACCGTGACTTTACCAAATTATTAGGGGGTTTGTTAGCTGGCTTTTGCACTGCAGGCAAAGTAGTTGGCTTTTTGGTGGCACTTAGGGGCATTAGTTTTTCCTTAATAGTTGGGTTAATTTTAGTAAGATAAAACCAATAAACCTAGGCCCGTTAACCAAAAAAAAGTGCTTTTTACATATTCATGGTCATTATTTTTTCGGTTTTTCAAAGGGGCCCTTTGGGCTTTGGGCCACGGGGTTGGATGCTTATTTTTGAGGGTCATCTTGTTTTTTACGCTTGCAATATTACTGGCTCGAAATTTTTTTCGTTTTTTCCCACTTTCGTTCATTTTCCTCCAAAAGGATTTCATTATTGTAGTTTATTATTGTACCCATCTGGAGCCTGAGGGCAAAGGCAGCATTTTAAAAAAACCCTACCACAGCAAAGTTCTTTCGATCTTGGGGGAATTGAAAACATGTTGGTACCTTTTAATCTTTAAGGGAAATCAAGTAGAAATTTAAAGGCGCCTCTAAATTTGCAAAATATTGTTTTTGTGCGTCAAAACCGTAGAAGGGTTATTAGCCGACTCGTTGTGCTTGCGAACCAAACAAACACCAAAAGTAAGTACGAACAAGTCTTTTTCGTTCTATTCCTGCTTTTGTTTGGCCTTTGAAGGTCTAAGATAATTTGTCCCCGCGTTTTATGCTTTGCCTATGGACCCAGGGAACCCCGTGCTTTGAGAAAGAGTGTAAAGGGGGGTTTCCCGTCATATTTTTACTTTTTTGCACGCCCCAAAAATAAGGGGCCCTAAACCATGATTAAGATCCAATTTTGTCTAAAGTCGTCTTGGCCTTTTATTTAATTGTTACAATCCTTTTAAAAACCTTATTCTATTCTGTTGCTGAATGGATTTAAAAAAGTTTTGTCATTTGTAATGGGGCCTTTCATTCAGTCAAAATACTCTGAAGGTGTAAATAAATGAAATTTACACGACCCACCCCAAAGGGTAGGAGATTTAAAAGATCATACACACTCCACACCCCCGTTTATGCACAAAACCAGCAAAGTTTAATGGTTTGATAAAACTGCATCGGATTTCAAACCACCTTTCGCAAAGTAGTCTTTTTTAAAAGGGGGTTAAAATAGCTCTTCAAAGGAGTACTAACCTTTACTTGAAGGGTCAACTGAGTCACAGAAATGACAAGATATCAGTTTTATATTTTTAAGATTGTTGCGGCCCAAAAGAATATTTTTTCATTAGATATTTAAATGCACTCTTTTTTTTTTCGTTAAAAAAATGTTTGTAAAAATAACAACTAAGACCCCTCGTTTTAGAAATCATTGATAACAATTTCGGGGGGCCGAATGGTTCCTTCTGAAAATTTTACAAAGCGTTGGTTTAATATAACCCCTTTTCCCAAGGAGAATAAAAGATTAAAAAAGTTAAAAATAGAGGACAATTAGTTAGCCATTTAACCCTACCTGATGGTTATTTGGGGGTTTTTTACTAAAAGGGAACAAAGATAAAATTTGACATTACTCTCAAAATTTAAAAATGCGAATTGAAAAAAATGTTTACGCAAAGAGGTTGGGAAGCAAAAAGTTCCTAAATAGAGAAAAGCGCAATAAGAAACAAAAAATGTGGCCGTAGAAATAAAAAAAGTTCAAAAACCACAGCAAAATGGGGTTGAAACCCTATTTAGAAAGGGGGGAAAAAAAATTTAAATTCATAAGCCCATTTACATTTTTTTTCCGTCAAAAAATTTCAGAAAAGCATTCAAAATCTGGCCCCTTTGCAATAAGTCTTTTGCCCGGGACAATAGTCGGAAAGAAATTTAATAAGCCCTTTTGGGAAAAAAAAAAAGTAATCCTCCAAAAAAGAAACGGTTTAAAAGGGAAACTTTTACAAAATTCAGTTATTCCACGCAGGGAAATTGGAGACACGTTTCCAAAGATATTTGAAATTTTGTCTTTAAAGATGTGGGAAGGGGGGGGTTGTGGCGTTATTGGGCGTCTTATAAAAGGGAAATTAAAATTAGCGGCAAAAATGACGTTAAAGTCTTTAAAAATTTCCCTCGTCGTTCTTCAAATGGTGGGATTAAAACCCTAACAACAAGAATAAAATTAAATAGAAACAATCTTACAGAACTGAATTGGATTAATCTTACACGTTTAGGCCTTATAGGGTTTTATTACACTGAACAAGTTTTAACAGAGAGTATGATAAACATAATAACTGGATTAGATTAAATTCTGTTATAAAACCATGGCGCAGTTAAACTTTATGACAAAAACTCCTCATTGTTCATTGACTTGTGGGCAGACTGGTTGTGGAAAAACAATATTTGTCCTAGACTTATTACAAACAGTTTATCGCTATAATTTTGATTATATTGTGATTTTCTGTCCAACACTTAAATGGAACAAAGCATATCATGATAGAAGGTTTATATGGACAGATGATGACATATTTTAGTTGATCCTAGCAATAAACTGAGTGAGTGTTTAGAACAGTTTTATAAACTGTTTGAAGGAACGCAGACACTATTTATTATTGTCACGAGTTTGTCACGAGGCCTACGACGTTTGACCCATCTAGGGTGGCGGAATTATTCATTTGTTTATTGTCGTTGCTGTTGTCGTGTATCCGTCCCTTAATGTGGCTTGTGGTGCGGTTGCACCTTGGTGTAGTTCAGCTCAACTTCGGTTTGCTTTCTCTCTCTCTCTCTCTTATTCCACTGCCCGTGCTATTCATCCTGTAGGTTCACGGGTGGCTGGTACCTTTCTCTCGAACTTGCTGTCTATCGGCCTCTCGCCTGTCTTTTTACCTGTCGCACGTGCTTCATTTCTTTTAGTTTGAAGTATGCTCACTCTGTGACGCAGCATGGCATGTTGGCCGCCATTGCTGAGGGAGGTTAGCTCTTCACTCGAGCGGAAGATGTCTCTGGGAGCGCCTGCTCCGGTCTTGGTTCTTCACCGTATCATCGAAGGTACAGTCGGTATCTTCAATTCCTACAGTCGGCCTGTAGGAGAGGGACATCACTTCTTCTTTCTCCGCACCTGGGCCTCTGTCCTCTCGACTGGACAGAGGGCAGAGAGAGTCGTTTGACCCGCCTCTTCGGGGTCACCCACGGGTAGCTGGTAAGCATCAGTTTCGTGGTTTGTTTGTTTTGGTTTGTTGTTGTTAGCCGGCTTAGTCTTCTCTTTTGCGCAATTTTCTTTTGTTTTCGAAATTGTAAGAGAAATATTGTGGGAGACCCTTTTCTCTGGTTAATTCAATCTTTAACCTGGCCATTCTAAATTATTTCCAAAATTCTTTCTCCTGTTTATGCATCTGGTGATGCGGTAGTCGGTGGGGATGGGAGAGAACCTGGTGATTCAGGTTGGAACTTGCTTGGTCTCGCTCGTCCACCCCTGTCACATTCGCCGGACTTTTATCCTTCGGCCACCGTCTGTTTGTGTGTGCAAGGAGAACGAGTTTTATGTTCGCGAGCGTGCGTACGCATGATTTGTCGTTTGGATGCGTGGTTGGAGATTTGTGTTATTTTGAAGTGTGGCTATGGAGTGTGACAATTGTGCCATTGAATTGTTGTTTGCAAATGTGGTGGCAGTTATAAAGCGATGGTCGCTGTGTTGGTTATTTCCTAAGAAAGGCAAATGTTAAATGTGAGTGAGAGAAGGGTGAAGATAATTCATATTTGTTTTATAACCTGTTGATTGAATGCAGTCTTTTACCTGCATCGTGTGAGAAGACCCTAGTGAACATTCCTGATTCGATGGGTTTACTGTGTGCGTTTAGTAGACTTCCCCTCGCCCATCATGCGAGTGGCTGTTAAGATTTGACAGCATGGGTCAGACTGTACTGACGGCGGGGTTCCAGTACCCTTCTTCCTTCCTCCTTCCTTCTTCCTTCCCTCCCTTTCTTCTCTCCTCCCAGCTACGTTTCCCCCCCCCCCCCCCTTTCGGGGGCTTCACCCGGAGTCTGGACTGAATGGTGCCACGTGCTGGTTGAGACCACGCTCTGGCTGAGACCACGGACTGGATGGTGCCACGTGCTGGTTGAGGCCACGCTCTGGCTGAGACCACGGACTGGATGGTGCCACGTGCTGGTTGAGGCCACGCTCTGGCTGAGACCGCGGACTGGATGGTGCCACGCGCTGGTCGAGGCCACGTTCTGGTCGGGACCGCGGACTGGTAGAGGAGCCCGCCGTCTTGACTGGCCGGCCCTGACCCCCGTCCAGGACCTCCAGTAACAGCGCCACGTTTCCCCCCCCCCCCCCCCCTCCGGGACGCGCTCTTCACTGCCTGTTTGTGAGTCGAGGGTGTCGGCTTTGAGCGACTCCCTGCGAGAACCGACCCGGTTCGGAGCACCTAGTGCGACAGGGTGCTCCCAGTAGACTTGACAGAGGCAGGGGTGTGGACGCACTCCATGGTGTTAGAAGGGATCGATGCTGGAAATGTTTCTTTATAATTGTGTATATGTTATATGTGCTGGAATGCTGTAATTGTGATTGTGTACGTCGTATGGTGAAATGTTTATTTATAATCGTGCATGTTGTGGGTGTTGGAGTGCTTGATTGTGATTGTGCATGTTGTGTGCGTTGGAGTGCTTGATTGTGATTGTGCATGTTGTGTGTGTTGGAATGCTTATTTTGCTGGTGTGAATAAATGGGGTGTTGTATCGTAATCTTTATTGTGTGGTCTCTTGCGGGGCGTGTGAGGTCAGTCATTCCCTTCACTCCCATCTAGACCGATCCTGTCAGGGCAGACCTCCAGGGTCGGTCGTGACAATTATAGATGACTGTTCGGCAGAAAGAGACATAGTTGAAAAGAGAAACACTTTATCAAAACTAGCTTTCAGTGGAAGACATGCTAGAATAAGTGTGTGGATTTTATGTCAAAATATAACTCAGTTTAAAAACTTTAGAGAACAGTTAAAGACTGTAGTATTATTTCACATGAAAGACAGAGACTCATTAGAAGAAATGTTTGAATGAAGAACGTAGTATTATTAAATGACAGAACTA
>JAFLJL010012916.1:2500-13445 GCA_018398815.1 Conus ventricosus
AATTGCTTGCTTACTTTAAATTAATGGGGTAAACCCATGCATGACTATACTGATCGCGCGCGGGGGCGCGCTGTGTGTGTGTGTGTGTGTGTGTGGGGTGTTGTGTGTGTGTGTGTGTGTGTGTGTTTGGTGTGTGTGTGTGAGTGTGTGTGTGATGAGTGTGTGTGTGTGGTTCTGATTTGTGTGTGTGTGAGTGTGTGTTTGTGTGTGAGTGTGTGTGGTGTGTGTGTGTTGTGTGTGTTGTGTGTGTGTGTGTTCGGACACAATCTGCGACGTCAAAGGAGGCAGATGACGGAAAGGAAAAAAAGGAACGTAACTACTTATTTCGTTGGCCTTCGGTTTGCGGAATCGGTTGTCACGGTCAAGGTCTCAAGGAAGGTCCTATTCATGAGTACTTCGTGTTCCAGTGTTAGTGACTGTGGCTCGTTCGTTCGTTCGTTCGTTCGTGAGAGAGAGAGAGAGGAGAGGAGAGAGAGGATGAGATGGACGAGAGAGAAGATGCGAGGAGAGAGAGAGAGAGAAGAGGAGGACCAGACAGTCAGAACAGAGAGGAGAGAGAGTGTGAGAGAGAGAAGAGAGAGGAGGAAGATGAGGAGAGACAGAGGGATGAGAGGAGATTGTGAGAGAGAGAGAGAAGAGAATCCTCTAGTGGTTTGTAACATTTCTCATTTGTCTAGCCGCAATCAAGGGCCTTTTTAGGGCTGTCAAAAACTCATTCACGGGATAAAAAAATAACCATCACATCATAGATAGGTCTGCTCACATGCGCCCACACACACACACACCACAACACACACACCACACTACAAAAACTAAAAAAAGAGAGAGAAAAGCGGCTCACATCTTGAAAAAGGAATCACAACAAAAGCAAAGCTTAACATGATTACTTAAAACTGTTGACATCTTATATCGGAAAACCAGGGCGGTGCTGGAGGCGTCAAGCATACCCTTCATTTGTTCATACCAGGACAAAAAGAGAAAAAAAAAAATACGAATTAATTTTCTAAAAAATTAAATGCCTTTTTAAAAAAACACATATAAAACCCATAGGTCAATAGGCCAGGACACCACCGAACTGACAACTAGTTGTCATCAGAAACGGGAAGGAGAGCATTTTCTCTCTCTCTCTCTCTCTCTCTCTCTATCTTCTCTCTCTCTCTTATTATTGATCCAATGCGCGCGCGCGCACACACACACACACACCACACACACACACACACACACAGGAGACAGACACAGACACAGAGGGAAAGACAGCGCTTCTTGTCTATTTATACTGATCAAAATGCGCGCGCGCGCAGCACAAACACACACACAGCACACACACACACACACACACAGAGAGAGAGAGGAGAGAGTGAAGGGAGATGGAGAGGATTGAGGACGAGAGAGAAGGGTGTGGTCGAGAGAGAGAAGAGAGAGAGAGAGAGAGAGAGATAACAGAGTCAGAGACGGAAACAGACAGAGAGAGAAAATATGCGCTATTGACTACTGACCAATGCACACACACTCACAACTCACACACACACAACACAACACACACACACACACACAGAGAGAGATGAGCGAAGAGAGAGGGGAGAGAGAGAGAGAGAGAGAGACGAGAGGGAGAGAGAGAGGAGAGTGAGAGCGACAGAGACAGAACAGAGAGCGACAGAGACTGATGACAGAGAGAGATAGAGGCAAACAGAGAGAGAAAGCGCTATCTGTCTATTGATAAACTGCACACACACACACATACAAAAACACACACACACACACACACACACACACATACACAACACACAACACACACAAAGAGAAAGAGAGAGATGATGAGAGAGAGAGTAGAGAAGAGGAGAGAGAGGAGAGAGAGAGAGAGGAGGAGAGAGAGAGCAGAAGGACGAGGACAATGCGACAGAGAGAGAAAGCGCGTATTTGTCTATTAGATCAATGCACACACACACACACACACTCACACACACACACCTCACACACACACAACTCAGAATCGAGAAACAGAGGAAGACAGAGGAGACAGACAGGAAGAGAGAGAAAGCGCTGTCTATCTTTAATCAATTGGCACTCACACACATGCTCGCAACGCACGCAGCAACAACACAAACACACACACACCACACACACACCTCACACACACACACACACATACACACAGCTATCTGTCTATTATTCAATGCACACCACAACACACACACACACACAACACACACACACACACACCAGAGAGAGAGAGAGAGAGAGAGAGAGAGGAGAGAAGGGAGAGAGAGAGAGAGAGAGAGAGAGAATTCAAAAAGGGTAAAGCATACCAGAGGCAAAAAAAAAAAAAAATGGGAAAGGAAAGACACCCAAAAAGAAAAAAAAGAAAACGAAGAAAGAAAAAAAATACAGGAAAAGAAAGAAAGGAAGGAAAGAAAGAAAAGAAAGAAAGAAGAAAGAAAAGAAAGGAAAGAAAAAGAAGACAGAAGCCTCCAAAGATGCATACATCAGCTGTATCGGTCACAGCCACCGCACGGCGGACCCCCCCAACCAACCCCACCCATCCTTCCCTTAACCCTCATCCCTTCCAAAAAGAAAAAAAAAAAAAAAATGAAACAAAAATAAAATGAATTAACCAGCGAGATAATGAAAAATGATAAATGAAAAGAAAGAAAGAAAGAGTGAAGAAAGAATAAGAAAGAAAAGGAATGAAAGAAAGGAAAGAAAACATAGTGGTGCAGAAAAAGCAACCGAAACTCTTCCTCGAAGGAAAGAG
Organism: Conus ventricosus; assembly: GCA_018398815.1. Classification (NCBI taxonomy): domain Eukaryota; kingdom Metazoa; phylum Mollusca; class Gastropoda; order Neogastropoda; family Conidae; genus Conus; species Conus ventricosus. The sequence goes on from JAFLJL010012916.1 coordinate 5,253, forward strand.
ATGCATGCAGCAATCCTACCCGTCTTTTTTTTTTCCCATCGTTTGCAACCCCACCCCGAAATTTTGTATGTATTTATTCATTTCTGTTTATCACTCATTTATGTATTCATTTCCTTATTTATTTATCTCTTTATTTATTCAATTCATTATCGACTTTGATTTTTGGTTTTGTTTTTCTCCTTCCTGCTTCAGGTTGTTGATTGGTAATTCTCGCCACGACTGGTTAGTCGCTTCGCTTTAGAGGGAGAGGTGGAGGGTGGAAAGGGGTTGGTGGTGGTGGGAGGGAGGGGTTGGAGGGGGGAGGGGGGGTGGCGGAGGAGGGGGGGAGGATGTCCCGATCTGGTCGGTCCAACCTTTCCTCCGTCGAGGCGGCGACGACGACAGTCCAGACTGGAGGTCGATGAGGTGGGTTGAGTTTTTTTTCACGGGGGGGGTGAGATTGAGCAAGGGAGAAAATCACCACTGCACTTTAATATTCATGGGGCATGTACTCGATTATCATTAGCTCATCATCATCATCATTATTATTATTATTTTTATTTATTATTTTATTATTTTTTATGATTACTGTATATAACGATTATGTAACTCTTCTTATGGATGATAGCCATTATTACTATTAATATCTTCATATTATCATCTCATAGTAAATGATTACAATACTATCAAATAAATATCGTTGTTATCAATACCATCTCAATACTTGTACTTTCTTTATCATTTTTTTTTTATCATCATTGTAAATGATTTTTAACTCTATCAATACTATATAATTCTTGTTTTCATTACCATTAATCATTTTAATTACTGTAACTACTACTACTGCTACTACTAACTACCATCTTCAATCATCGTTGTTCTACTCCTCCTCTTCCTTCCTTTCTTTCTTCTTATCGTCGATGTTTTGTTATCTTATTTATTGTTTGTTGTGTTTTGTTTGTTGTTTTACTCTGTATCCTCATCACTCCACATATCCCCCCCCCCCCCCCCCCACCCCCCCCCCCCCCCCCCCCCCCCCCCCCCCCCCCCCCCCCCCCCCCCCCCCCCCCCCCCCCCCCCCCCCCCCCGCCCGGTCCTTGGTTCTATTTCGTAGGTTTAGTGTCATCAACGGACACATTTTTTCCCCCACCCAGAATCGAAGAATTTCAAAACTGTTTGCTCTCCTTTGTCATGCTATTTGTGTCCGTTGATCAGCTCAATGTGTCGAAACGCGCGTTGTGTCTGTTTGTCATTTGTTTGTCCCTTCGTTTGGCCGCACAGTCATTCTGTGGACAATCCTACTAACCGACGCGTGCCAGTGTGAAGTTGTATGACTTTGATTTTTTCTTTTTTTCTTTAATGAATTGTGCTAAACACCCCCAGACCCAATGGAGAAGTTCTCATTTCCTAATATACCAGTGACAGACAGAAGAAGAGTGACAGGACAGACAGACAGACAGACAGAGAAGAGAGAGACAGATGACTGAGAGAGACAGAGAGCGGGAGAGTCTGACAGACAGACAGAGAGAGAGAGAGGAGAGATAGAAACGAGAGACGAGAGAGAGGAGACAGACAGACCCGACAGAGACAGAGAGGAGAGGACAGCAGACAGAGGACAGAGAGAGAGACAGAGACAGAGAGTGACGACAGAGACAGAGTGTGAGAGAGAGAGAGAGTGACAGAGACAGAAGACAGACAGAGACAGAGAGAGACAGAGAGAGAGAGTGACAGACAGACAGAGAGAGAGAGCAGAGACAGAGAGAGACAGACAGAGACAGACAGAGAGAGACGGAGAGAGGGGTGACAGACAGAGACTGAGAGAGGGAGAGACAAGACAGAATAGACAGAGACAGAGGACACAGTGAGAAGACAGACAGACAGACGAGAGAGAGAGTGACAGAGACAGAGAGAGACAGACAGACAGAAAGACAGAGAGAGAGAGAGACAGACAGACAGGACAGACCGAGACAGAGAGAGACAAAGACAGAGACAGAAAAAGACAAACAGGCAGACAGACAGGAACGGACGGACGGACGGACGGAGGAAGGACGTGACGGACGGACAGACAGGACAGCAGACAGACACGCGACAGCAACTTCGCTAAGCGGGAACTATAAAGCATCGAAACACTTTCAATCATTCATCGCAAACACTATTCTGACAATCATATCCCCAACCCCCACACCCCACCCAATAAAACCGTGCTACTAGTGGGCTAGCGTAGCGGCTCGTTGTAGCCCCCCCCCCCCCCCCCACCCCCACCCCCCCCCCCCCACCCGCGCGGTTCAGAGAGCTAGCTACTGACAGACAGGACTTGCCAGCCTGAAGGAGGGGGTACAGAGGGGGAGGGGGGGGGGGAGCGGGGGGAAGGGGAAAGCAGGAAGGTGTTATTTTGTCGGGGTGGGAGGGTTGGGGGTAGGGACAGGAGAAAGGTGGGGGGGGGGAGTGGTGGAGGGGGGGGACGTGGGAAGGGGGGTCCTGATGAATAATCAACGCCTGCTTAAAAACAGAAGGGCCCCGACAGAAGCGATAATATGGCTCACATGGCCTATAGTTCTTCATTCTTCAGAACTGTCTGCCACTGTCACAGCGACCAAAAAAAAATGAAAGAAAAAAGTAAATTACGAGGCGTGGGGGCGGTGAGGGTGGGCGTGGTATAGCGGTTAGTGTGCAGGAGGCGGGATTTATGCAGGGTTAGGGGGGGGGGGCGGGGGTGGGGATTAAGTGATGCAATATGAGGGCAACGGGGGGTGGGGGGAGGGGACGGGGGGTCGGGGGGGGAAAGGTGGATGTATGGTTAAGGCTGGAAGGAGATAAGAAATAATGGGACGGTCGGGTTGGTGCAAGGCGTGCGCCAGCCGCTCGTGGGTGTTGTGTTGTATGTAAGAGTGTGTGTGTGTGGTTGTGTGTGTAGTGCGTGTGTGTGTGTGTGAGTTGTGTGTGTGTGTGGTGTTTGTGTGTGTGTGTTGTTGTTGTGTGTGTGTGTGTGTGTGTGTGTGTGCTGTGTGTGTGTGTGTGTGAGAGAGAGAGAGAGAGTGTGTGTGTGTGTGTGTGTTGTGTGTGTTGTGTGATGTGTGTGTGTGTGTGTGTGTGTGTAAGTGAGTGTGTGTGTGTGTGAGAGAGTGGGAGAGAGGAGAGAGAGTGTCGTGTGTGTATTGTGGAAGAGAGGGGGAGAGGAGAGAGGAGAGAGAGGGAGAGTGAAGAAGAGAGAGAGAGATGGAGGAGAGATGTGTGTTGTGTGGTGTGTGATGTGTGTGTGTGTGTGTGTGTGTGTGTGATGTGTTGTGTGGTGTGAGTGAGTGAGTGAGTGGTGAGTGAGTGACGTGAGTGTGAGGAGTGAGTGAGTGTGCGGTGGCGTGCGTGCGTGCGTGCGTGCAGTGGGCGCGCGCGCGTGCGCGTGTGTGTGTGTGTTGTGTTTGTGTGTGTGTGAGTGTTTATGAGCGCGCGTACTTGCCTGCTATGGACTACACTGATGCACACGAGCACTCTCTCTCTTCCTCTCTCGAATTCTCTCTCTCTGCTTTCTCTCTCTCTCTCCTCTCTTTTCTCTCTCTCTCTCTTTCTCTCTCTCCCCTCTCTCTCTCTTCTCTCTCTCTCTCTTTCTCTCTCTCTCCCCCTCTCTTTCTCCTCCTCTCTCTCTCTCTTCTCTCTCCCTCTCTCTCTTCGTCCTCTTTTCTTTCTGTCTTCTGCGCCGCGCGATCGGTGTTAGTCATATCAATGCGCGCGCGCCTCTCCTTTTCCCCTCACCGCCCTCCTACCTCCCTGCCCCCTCGTTCTTCTTTTATCGCCATTCATCTTCGCTCCTTCGCAGTCTGCATGTTGTGGCGCTTGCCTGTAGTTGTAGTTGTTGTTTGTTGTTGTTACGTTTGATCTCGTTCCGTTCTCGATTCGACGTCAATGCGGGATGCAGAGTGGCCAATTTCAGCTAAAAAGCACCCCTCACGCCCATACAGCCGTCAGACAGCTCTCCTAGCCCCCCCCCCCCCCCCCCCCCCCCCCCCCCCTCCCCCACAATCCCCCCCCCCCCCCCTTTCTCCCACCCCCCCCCCAAACCATACCCCACACCCCTTCACATTCCGGGAAATCGGTACACATCGCGGTCCCCCTCTCCCCCCCCACCCCCACCTCCCCCCCTCCCCCCCCCCCCCCCCCCCCCCCCCCCAAAACCCCCACCCCCCCTCCCACTCCCCCGTCGCGCCATCTGTTTTCCCTTACAAGACACATACGTCCCCCCCCCCCCCCCCCCCCCCCCAACACACAACCCCTTCCCCCCTCGTCCCTAAGCCCCCCCCCCCCCCCCCAAACTTCCTCCACATCAAACTGACCTGAACCCGCCCCCCTTATCTAAGTTTTTAATTATTAAAAAAAAAAAAAAAAAAACAAACCTATTATAAAAAACTTCCCCGGGGGGGGGTGGTTTAGGGGAAATGAAGGGGGGGGAAGGGGGGGGGGGGGGGGGGGGGGGGGGGGGGGGGGGGGGGGGGGGGGGGGGGGGGGGTTGGGGGGGGGGGGGGGGGGGGGGGGGGGGGGGGGGGGGGGGGGGGGGGGGGGGGGGTTTTTGGGGGGGGGGGGGGGGGGGGGGGGGGGGGTGGGGGGGGGGGGGGGGGGGGGGGGGGGGGGGGGAAGGGGGGGGGGAAGGGGGGGCTTGGCCCGTAAGTCGCAAACCCCCCGGGCCACCCAATGGTGTGAAATTTTTGTTCGGAAGAATTTCCCTTTAAAAAAAACCCACCCGGGCCCCCGGGGAAAATTTTAAAAAAAAAAAAAAGACCCGCGCCCCACCAACCCCAAAACCTCCCCCCGGGAAAACCCCCAAAAAAAAAACCCCCCCAACCCCAAACAACAAACCACACCCGGCGCCCCGTGGCAATAAAAACACAACCCCAAGCGCCAAAAAACCAAAAGGGGGGCCCCCTTTGGGGGAACCAATCACCCCCCCCCCCCCCCCAACAAAAAAAAAAAAAAGGGGGGGGGGGGGGGGGGGGGGGGGGGGGGGGGGGGGGGGGGGGGGGGGGGGGGGGGGGGGGGGGGGGGGGGGGGGGGGGGGGGGGGGGGGGGGGGGGGGGGGGGGGGGGGGGGGGGGGGGGGGGGGGGGGGGGGGGGGGGGGGGGGGGGGGGGGGGGGGGGGGGGGGGGGGGGGGGGGGGGGGGGGGGGGGGGAGATGGGGGGGGGGGGGGGGGGGACCCTTAGCAATCTCCATGATGATTCAAACATTATACTGGCGACGAAGGGAGAGAAAAGTTTCACTCGAACCAAAACCTTGTTCCTCTTTGTCAGCTTCGGCGATGCGGCCACACGCCACAATTAGGATTTTGCCCTAAATCACTGTACAATCCATGCAAGCGTTTGGAGGCCTACCATACGTTTGAGCCTGCATTTAATGTTAAACTGACAATTGACCAAAAGAACAACTCCCCACCAACTCGTTCCCTTGCTCTGGGTATTCCCACTACAATCCTCAGTACATGACCTTCCTCTAAGCTGCGACGTCCACATTTCAGGGCTTTTGCACTCACACCCCGTGAGGTAAGGTAATGTTGCTTATAGCCAAGTCGACCGCAAAGGGCCATGTCAGGGCTGTCACTACGCTGAAGTCAAAGCACAAGCCATTCATTCTCGCAACCCTTTAAAGTACAACCTTCTAAAAAAAAAAAAACACCGGACATTTTTTTTAAAATCTGTCTACTATAAAATCTCAGATCAGTATGAAAACGACCCTATCTTTGCTCCAGCTGGTGGAAGCCCTTATTATAGCCCCATTCCTTTCGTTTTATTTTAAATCTGTCTTCTTGGAACTACCTGGCATGCACCTTGATGCCACATGAAAGAAAACGAGGAGAATCAACTTTCAGACACAATAAAAATTCTCACAACAACTAACTGATAAACACTCGATTCCTTAAGCTTAGCCTTGGCGCATCCATGTTTGGTGTGCAACCTGCCAAAAACGGAAATACAGTCATTTTTGACTTGGTTGAAAATTCTTGGAGCAAAAAAAAAAAAAAAAAAAAAAAAAGTCCACAAACCAAAAGTCACCGGATCCGCTTCAAATCATCGCCAAACGTTTACAGACCAGGCGATCTGGTTTCCAAAAGGCCCGAGATAACGATACAAAAAAAAAAAAGCGTTCAGGTCGTAGGGGTTTGCTGTGTTTCAGACTGGCGTCGTGGACAGTACCAACTGGTCTCATTTTCACGTGCAACACGGGTTGTCTTGTAATTTTCACTGTCTCATAGGTCTCATTTTCACGTGCAACACAGGTTGTCTTGTTTTATTTTTAACGGTCTCATACTGACGGGCGCTGCACTGTCTTGTTTTGCACTATGCTGTGCCGTACAACGCAAGGCGACGCCACCGCAACGCCACTGCCTTGCGTTACATTTCACTGTGCGTGTTGTTGTTGTGCTGTAGGCAGAACATTATGTTATAAGTGTTGGTTTAAACAGTTTTATTTCCACGAATATAACATAAACATTGAAACACAAAGCACATTTACCAGGACAACAAGAGGACTCTTATAAAAAAGTCCTGGCGGTGAGACTTGCAGAATAAACATGTGACTGATGGCGGCCTCGCTGAAATGTATAATACAACATACTACCATAACAGACAAATGTAAAAATGACAAAAAGGTAACAATAACAGTATATATAGTGTTATACTTGTAAATTATATTGTGTTGTACTGTACCGTGCTATGCAAACCGACATAAACGCGACAGCACGGCACTGTGTCGATGTGTGTGTTGCCATCGCCTTGCCTTTGTGTTACAATACACTGTACTGCATCGCCTTGCATGGCAAACGTTTTGTATCGGGTTACACACCTGTACAGCTTTACATTGTACTGCACCATGCGGCAGCATCACCGCCGCGTCACATCGTGTGATGCACTGTTGGGTCTTGAACGCTATCAGGTTGTCTTCCAATGGCAGTGCTGTGTCCTGTTGAACGGCATTGCGATAGTGTGCTGTGATGAAATGTAATACAAATTGCGCTGCAACGTAATGCTGTACGTTGCCTTTCATCGTATTGTGATGTACTGCAATGTAAACTAATGAGCTGTGATACGCGTCAAAGCAGAGTTCACGTGAACTCCACGCGCCTCCTCCCCAAGAAGAACGCACCGCCACATGCACAGCGTCACCCCTATAATTTTTTTTCTCTCCCGGGGTATACTTTCGTTCATCTCCATCAACACGGACCATCCGACAGGGCTTTACATACGACAGCTACGTTCCTGTCGTGGGTTCTTTTACGTCACCAATAATGCATATTGTCCCACGGGACCTCAGTCCATCTGGAAGGCTATCGCATATTATGTACGCGAGCGCGCGCACACACCGCGCACACACACACACACACACACACACACACACAACACACACACTCACACTCTCCTCTCTCTCACTCTCTCTCTCTCATCTTTCTCTCTCTCTCTCTGGTGTGTTGTCCGACCACACACATATCTACAGCAACACTGGTCGCCACACACACCCCACACACACACACACACACACACAACCACAACACCAAACCACCACCATCCCCCAAAACCTCGGTCTACGTGGAAAAGAGAAGCGAAAACAGCGCCCTGTATAGGGGACACGAACCACGAACTTGCTGCTTCCCCTCCAGCTTCAGAAGCGACGCACGGATCACTGAACCACCTTCGTGACATGTGCACGATCATTAAGAATCCAACGTCTATAGTGCATTCAAACGGTCCACTATTTTTTTTTTTTTTTTTCTTAAATAACAACAACACATGACCAACAACAAAACCAAACCAAACAAAAAGTACAGAAAAGAGGGTGGGTGGAAACAACCACTGCGAAAACAGTCAGGGAGACAGAGGTGTATGCGGTGAACACGTCAAGCGACGCGCGAGCCGGCTTCCCGCGCATATTACCCGAGCAGAAAGGAGGAGAGGCAAGCCAAGAACGAACCCTTCCAGCAAACAACAGGAAACCAGCTGGATTCCCCTGTCAGACCCCCCCCCCCCCCCCCCCCCCCCCCCCATTCCCCCCCGGCAGGGCGGGATTGCTGACGTCATTTACTGCGCCGGCTGTCTAGAAAAAGAGCTCTTGACGCTCCCTCCGTCGTCGCACGCCGCCTGCAGGCAAAAATGGATCAAGGCCTTTATACTCCTCCACCATTCCCAGCCTTTTTTTTTTTCTTTTTCTTTTACTTGACGGGTTTCATTTCTCCTCGTAAA
>JAFLJL010012917.1:0-25856 GCA_018398815.1 Conus ventricosus
ATAGGAACACTCATGTGACATTACTGCGTGTACTGAGCAAGGTAGGCATTGTAAGATCTGTCCTCAGCCTCTCCGTTCGTCCCCCCCCCCCCCCCATCCATCCCCTTCACCCCCTCCCCCTCCCCTCCGTCTCCCTCTGCCAGTCCCACTGCTTCGTTACTGATTTCTAACGCTTGGTAATAATAATAATAATAATAATAATAATATAATATAATGAGGACATTTTCTATAGCGCCCATCCTAATAACGTAGGTACAGGGCTCTTTACAAGGTTGATAATTCAACATCTAAAAAAATGTAACAGAGAACACACACACACACACCAACACCACCACACACACACACACACACAACACACACCACACACACACAGAACACTGTTACCTTCGTGACTCAGCCGATAGGAATACTGTGCATGGACTATTATTGTGTCATGTGCAGTTACTGCAGGACAGTTTATTGTCTGTGCAAAAAACAAGTTTATTGCCGGGTTGCCGCTGTCTTGTCACAAAAGAACAATCTACCAGTGTCATCTGCGTTGTTACAACGGGAAAATATTATTTGGTCATCTGCGTCCATAGCAAGAGCAATCAGCTGCTTGTAAGCCTAACTTGCCCTGTGGGTGGGCATGAATGACCCACTGCCTGCCATGCATGTCGTAAGAGGCGACTAAGGCAGGACCACCTCGCCCGAGGATAAAGGGGTTTGCGTAGGGCTAACAACCCTTCTGTAAAAAAGACGAGTTACAGAAGCATTGACGACAATGAACCAAGCATTCACCTGGGCAATGAAGGGTCTCCATCCCGGAGACTTATGACGCAGTGCAGTGAAAGCCGAAAGGAAGCTGCAGGCGACTCCCCTTCTAACACCCAGGACAACAACGAAAGTAGCCACATGGAACATCAGGACGATGTTTGAAACAGGAAAAACCATCCAAGTTGCGAGAGAGATGAAAACTACAAGATCGGAGTGCTAGGACTGAGTGAGACAAGGTGGCTACAATCAGGACAGCTGAGACTTTCATCTGGAGAACAGTGCTGTACTCAGGACACACAGAGGATGGAGCCCCCCACACTGAGGGTGTGGCCTGATGCTGGCACCGGAGGCACAAGGGCACTCATCGGATGGGAACCTGTCAACTCCCGCATCATCACAGCCAAGTTTACCACGAAGAAGAATGACATCAGCTGACAATCATCCAGTGCTATGCGCCCACCAATGATGCGGAAGAAGAGAAGAAAGATGACTTCTACAGCAACTACAGACAGTGATAGACAAAAGAGGAGCAAGGAAAAAACCATACTGATGGGAGATTTTAACGCCAAGATCGGAAGGGACAACACAGCCTACGAGGACATCATGGGAACACATGGACTGGGACAGATGAACGGAATGGTGAGCGTTTTGCAGACCTGTGCGCCTGAACCAGCTGGTGATAGGAGGAAGCATCTTCCCACACAGCGCATCCAAAGGCCACATGGAGATCCCCGAACCATGTCACGGAGAACCAGATTGACCACATCTGCATTAGCCGCAAATTCAGGGATCATGGCGGGATGTACGAGTGATGAGAGGTGCTGACGTGTCATCAGACCACCACCTTCTTTTAACAACAGTGAGACTTCGCCTCAAGAGATTCACCAACACCAACAACACACGTACAAGGTACAATGTCGGACTGCTCGGAACAGGGACACACAAGCAGCATTCCAGTCAGCCTTTCCAACAGGTTCCAGCCGCTACAAGAGCTGATAGAAGACAGTGAGACGGACATCGAGACACAGTGGGAACACTGCAAGAAGCTCTGGCATGACACATGTGAAAGATCCTTGGCAAGAAGAGGCCAGCACAAAGAATGGATCTCTGCCGACACCATCCACAAGTTGGAAACAAGGAGAGAGAAGAAAGCTACACTGAACACGAGCCGAACAAGAGCAGCTAGGGCAAGGCACAGGAAGAGCACACAGCAGCGAACGGAGAAGTAAAGAAGAGCATCAAGAAGGACAAGAGGGAATACTTTGACGACCTGGCCACCAAGCAGAGGCAGCAGCCGGACAGGGGAATTGAAGGACCTGTACTGGTGACCAAGAAGCTGACGGGTAAGTTCCAAGCAGACAGACAAGCCAGTGAAGGACAAGAACGGAAACCCAATGACAAAACCGAGGAACAGCTGAAACGATGGGCAGAACACTTCAGGGAGCTGCTGAACCGCCCCGCCCCTGACGCACCACCAGACATCCCACTGCAGAGACAGACCTGCCCATCAGCTGTGACAAACCCTCAAAGGCAGAGATCAAGAAGGCATCATGACTCTGAAAAATGGGAAGGCTGCAGGGCCGGACGAGATACCAGCAGAAGCCATCAAAGCAGACATAGAGACAGCTGTCAACATGTATACAGCCTCATCAGCAAGATCTGGAGAAGGAGGAGGTACCGGCTCAGTGGAAAGAAGGAATCATCATCAAGCTGCCGAAGAAAGGAGACCACAGGGACTGCAGCAATACCGAGGGATCATGCTCCTGTCAACGCCAGGCAGGTTCTCAACAGGGTACTACTGGAGTGAATGAAAGAGGCCGTCGACCCAAGCTCCGAGACCAGCAGGCAGGCTTCCGGCAGAACAAATCATGTGCCGACCAGATCGCCAGCCTGCGCATCATCGTGGAGCAGTCGCTGGAGTGGAATCCCCCTTTACATCAACTTCATAGATTATGAGAAGGCTTCGATAGTGTGGACAGAGAGATGCTGTGGAGCTGCTGAGGCATTACGGAGTCCCCGAGAAGATCATCTCCCTCATCGGTGCACCTACCAGGACATGAACTGCAGGATTGCCCACGCCGGCCACCTGTCCGAAAGTTTCGAGGTGAAGACGGAGTTCGGCAGGGATGCTGCTGTCGCCGTTCCTCTTCCTCCTGGTCATTGACTGGATCTGAAGACCACTACAACAGGCAGAAACAACGGTATACAGTGGACACTCTGGACGCAGCTCGACGACCTTGACTTCGCTGACGACCTGGCGCTCTGTCACACAGCCACAGCCAGATGCAGGACAAGACCACTCCGTTGGAGACCAATCAGCCGGGACAGGGCTCAAGATATTAACAGGAAGAAGACTGAGCTGATGAAAATCAACACCACTGCCAACACACCAGTCACAGTCGATGGAGAGCCCATCAGGGAGGTGGAGTCTTTCGTCTACCTGGGAAGCGTGGTTGACCAACAGGGAGGCAGGACCGAGACGTCACAGCCAGAATCGGCAAGGACGAGCAGCTTTCGTCATGCTCAAGAAATCTGGGCATCTGGAGGAATCAGCATAAGAACCAAAATCCGCATCTTCAACTCCAATGTGAAATCAGTTCTGCTCTTACGGATGCGAGACGTGGCGAACAACACAGACGATGCAACAAAGATTCAGACATCTTCAACACCTGTCTGAGGCGCATCTACAAAATCGATGGCAGGACAAGGTCCGAAACGAAGATCTGTGGGAGCGTGCGGGACAGGAACCAGTGGCAAGCAGATACTGCGAAGGAAGTGGGGCTGGATCGGACACACCCTCAGGAAGCCAGCATCCAGCACCACACGCCAAGCCTGACTGGAACCCGCAGGGAAAGAGAAAGAGAGGCGGCCTCGCAACAGCTGGAGACGAGACACTGAGGCGGAGATTGAAACAACAAGGGACAAACTGGACTGGAATGACCAGAACAGCCCAGAACAGAGTGCGATGGCGAAGAGTGTTGATGGCCTTGCTCCACCGGGAGCGACGGGCATAAATGAAATGAAATGTAAGCCTAACCGACCGCTGACAAGAACACACTATTATGTCACCCTGTTAGGAATAAAAATATTTGAAAAAAGCTGCCATGAATGTAGAAGGGGGGGGGGGCCCCCCATTGCCGGGCCCCCAATTTCGGGGGCCCGCAATTTCGCGGGCCCCCTATTGCGGGAAAAAACCCCCCCCCCCCCCCCCCCCGCTTAAATTTCGGCCCGGGGCCCCCTAATTTCGCGGGTAACCCCAAAAACCCCAACCCTAACCCAAACCCCCAAAAACCCAACCCTAACCCAACCCTAACCCTAACCCTAACCCTAACCCCCAAAAACCCCCCCTGTCCCCGCAATTTGCGGGCCCCCGCAATCCCCGCAATAAACGGGGCCCCACAATAGCGGGGGACCCCGTAGAAGGGAAAAAACAAAACCTTTTTCCCTCGCAAACCCGTGACAAAGGGGCAGTTTTTAAACGTGTCTTTTTCATAGGCATACAAAAACCCTTGGGGTTCTTTGCCGGGAAAAAACTGATTTTCCCCTCCCCCCCAGACAGGAATAAACAAATGTGTTTTATTAATTTTTATTTTTTATTTTTTCCCTTAATTTTTACATGTCGTTTGTTAGCCCCCCGATTTAAAAACAATTTTGAAGAACCCCCAAAGGGGGAAACTTTCAAACCGGGCTCATGCCACCCTTTCAGATCCGTGGATGGGTTTTGTGCCAGTCCCGAAAGGGCTCTGTGCTTTTGTTCAATTTTTCGCCCCCATCCCGGTTCCCCAACCTCGTGTCCATGCCCCTTGAAGTCACAGCTGTTCCAGAAACATGATTTCCGCCTCCTGCCGTTAAACCGTCCGTTTCTGGGCTTTCTAGCGGGTAAATGTTTTCCCCTGCATCGCCCGGGCTGTTGGCATCTCCTTGGTGTGTCCTCCTAGTGTACCCTTTTTCCCGGGTTTTGCGCTGATTTTCAAAACTCCCGCACATGTTTTCCCGTGCGTCTTGCCCGACCCAAAACCGACAAAAAAAAGCCAAACCCGATTTTCCCCCCTTTTCCACATTTGAATTCGATTTAGAGGGGTCCCAAGCCCAACAAACGAGAAGCTGATCACAAGGGGACATGGCCCCTTTTCATTCGCCCGAGGACCCCTTTCCTTTTTTTCCCAAAGTAAATTTCCCAAAAACCCGTTTTGGGCCTTTTTTTTCGGGAAAATTCCCCCCCGGGTTTTTACTGGGGTCCTCTTCTTTTTTTCCTTTCCCTTTTTAACATTTTGCCTTTTCCGTTTGGGTTTTTTACCCCCCCTTTCATTTTTTTTGACCAAAAAGGGGTTGATTTTTAAATTTACCCCGTCATTTTTCATGAACCCTGGGGGTTTTTTTTTTTGGTTCCTTTGTCCCGTGCCTCCTGAAATTTTTGTTTTTAGACATCTTTTGGTTGGGGTGGGCTGGGTCTCACAACCTTTTTCCCCCGTTTCCTGACATTTTTTGGGGAAACCTTTTCCGTTCCCCCTTTTGTACCCCCCGGGGTGATTTAAGGGCCGCTTCAAACTTCGCCCGGGGGGCAGTTGAACCAAACTCATGAGACCAGTGGGGCACTGAGCCATTTCCTTGCGTGGACCCTTAATTTGATTTTACTATGGAAATAGTTTCAATTGGGGAATCAGCGGAGCTGAAAGAGTTCCAGGATCCCGCGTGAAATTTCAGAAAACCAAATCTCTAAATTTAACAGGGGCCCAAAAACCCGGGCCCATAATTTTGCCAAAAGGGTTTTTTTTTCTTTCCCGGCCCTTTGCTTGACCCCCATTGCCCTCTTTGTGTCTTTCAAGGTTTGGGCCCTTTTTTCCTGCAAGGGGTTGACATCAGAGTTTCTCCACAGACCATGTGGCAAAGCTTGGGGTGTGTCTGGGGTGCCCGTCTCACCTGTCCGGGGGAAAAGTCAACACGTGGGAAATGCAGGGGGTTCGCAGTACCCCACTTGGGGTTGGGGCTTTTGCCGGGGTTCTGCTCCCCGAAAAGCAAAGGGTGGTAAAACCAAAAGGGGCGTTCTATGGAGGTTTTTTTGTATCGCGGTGGTGGTAACGCACACATATTCCTTTAGTTATGTCCCTTGAGGTCCAAAAGGAATGGGCCCGTTTGGGGCCGGGAACCCAAGGAAAAAACAGCGGGAGGTTTTAAAGGTTTTGGGGGGCAGGATCGGTTCCCCGGATATTTTGGTTCGGGAAAAGGGGTCTGCTTTTCTAGACCTCACGGCACCTTTCCAAAGGTTTCCTCCCCCCCCCCCCCCCCCCCCTTTCCCCCCAAAGGGTTTTTAAACAATTTTGTTTGGGTTCCCTTCCCTCTCTGTCTGTCTTTTTTGGGAGTTTTATCCTTCCAAATACATTTTACCGTGAACCCCCTTGGGGTTTTTCCGCCCCTGCTGGGAAAATCCTGGTTTGGGCCCTAGTGACCGTCACGTTTTGGGAAAGCCTGGTTGGCCCCTAGTGAAACCCTCAAATGTTGGAATTTTCCTGTTTGGGGCCAAAATTTACCTCCACGGGTTTTGGGAAAAAACCTTGGGTTTGGGCCCTAGTGACCGTCACTGTTGGAATACCTGGGTTTCCCTAGTGACCTCACTTTTAATAGCCGTTGGCCACAGGAAAACCCTCACTGTTGGAATAACCTGGTTGGCCCCCATGACCGCCCCTGTTTGGGAAAAACCCCGGTTTTTTCCCTAGGACCGTCAAAGGTGGGAAAAGCCGGGTTGGCCATAAATGACCGGGTTCCCCCTTTTGGAATACCCGGTTTGGGCCCCCCCGTTTACCCCTCACTGGTGGAAAAACCTGGTTGGCCATTTTGACCCACTGTTTGGGAAACCGGTTTTGGGCCCTAATGACCTTCCCCTGCTGGAATAGCCCCCGGTTGGCCCTATGGGGCCCTCCCCCCCGTTGGGAAAACCTGGGTTTTGGGCCCTTTAAAGACCGTCACTGGGGAATACCGGTTTTGGCCCCTAGTGACCATCACTGTTAATAGCCTGGTTGGCCATATTTACCAACCCCTGTTGGAATAGGCCCCGGTTGGCCATATGACCTCACTGGTTTTTAAAACCGGATTGGGCCAAAATGACCGTCACTGCTGGGAAAACCTGTTTTTTGGCCCTAGTGACCGTCACTGCTGAATAGCGGTTTTGGGCCCCAGTGAAACCCTTTACTGTTTGGGAAAACCTGGTTGGCCCCTAGTTTACCGTCCCCCTGTTGAAAAAGCCCAGGTTTTGGCCCCCAAATGAAACCCTCACTTTTTGGGAAAACCTGGTTGGGCCCCCGTGACCGTCACGTTTTAATAGCCTGTTGGGCATAGTGACCGCCCCTTTTGGGAAAAGCCTGGTTGGCCATAGGGGCCGTCCCCTGCGGAATAGCCTGGGTTTGGGCCAAAAAATTTACCCTCACTTTTTGGAATAAGCCTGGTTTGGGGCCCTAGTGACCGTCACTGGTGGGGAAAACCTGGTTGGCCCTATGGGCCAACACTGTTGGAATACCTGGTTTGGGCCCTAGTGACCATCACGTTTGGGAAAGCCGGTTTGGCCCCTTAGTGGACCGGGCCCCGGTGGAAATAAACCGATTGGCCATAGTGACCGTCCACTGGGGAAAAAGCCTGGTTTTCCAAAAAGGGCCTTCACTGCTGGAATAGCCTGGTTGGGCCAAAAATGACCGTCACTGTTGGAATAGCCCGGTTGGCCATAGTGACCCCCCCCTGTTGGGGAAAAGCCGGGTTTGGGCCCGTGAACCGTCCCTGTTGGAAAAAAGCCCGGGGTTTGGGCCCCATTTACCGTCACTGTTTTTAATTTCCCGTTGGCCATAGTGACCCTCCCCCGTTGGAATACCTGGTTGGCCAAAATGCCCACTGTTTGGGAAAACCTGGGTTGGGGCCCCAGTGACCATCAAAGGGTTGGGAAAAACCTGGGTTGGGGCCCTAGTTACCGCACCCGCTGGAAACCGGTTGGGGCCCCTAGTGACCGTCCCCTGTTTGGGAAAAGCCTGGGTTTGGGAAAAGTTTACCCCTCACTGCTGGAATACCTGGGTTTGGCCTTCGGACCCACTGTTTTGGGAAAAGCCTGGTTGGGGCCCCAAATGACGTCACTGTTTGGGAAAAGCCTGGTTGGCCATTTGAAAACCGTCACTGCTGGGAAAAAAGCCTGGTTGGCCCAAAAGTGAACCCGCACTTGGAATGCCTGGTTTGGGCCCTAAAAGACCCCTCACCTTTCAGAATGCCTGGGATGGGCCCTATTGACCCCTCACTGCTGGGAAAAACCTGTTTGGCCCAAAAAGACCCGTCCCTGTTGGAATACCCCGGTTTGGGCCCCAGTTTACCGTCCCGCTGGGAAAAACCTTTGGTTTTGGCCCCATTTACCCAAACAAATTTCTTGGGAAAAGGGGCCCGGTTGATCACAGTGACCGTCACTGCCTGGAATAGCCTGGTTGGGCCCCCCCGGGCCGTTCCCCTTTGGGAAAAGCCCCGGTTTTGGGCCCCAGTGAAAACCCACACTGTTGGAATAGCCTGGTTTTGGCAAAGTGACCCACTGCTGGAATAGCCTGGTTGGTCACAATACCTCACTGTGGAATACCCCGTTTGCCAAATAACCGTCACTGTTTTAAAAAGCCCGGTTTTAAACCCTATGACCATCACGGGTGGAAAAGCCGGGTTTAAACCCAAAGGGCCGTCACTGTGAATAGGCCCGGTTGGTCACAGACCATCACTGCTGGAAAAAGCCCGGATGGGCCCCGTGACCCCTCACTGCTGGAATACCTGGTTTTTGGGCCCCAGGACCCCCCCACGCTGGAATACCTTGGTTTTACCACATGAAATTAAAAGGAGGGAAAATCCTGGTTTTTCCATAAATGACCGTCACGCCCGGAATAAACCGGGTTTACCACAGTTTCCGGGGACTGTTTTGGGAAAACCGGTTTGGGCCCAGTTTCCGTCCCTTTCAGGAATAGCCCCGGTTTTGCCACCTTTAAACCCCACTGCGGAATAGGGCCCGGGTTTACCATAATTTAAAACCCTTCCCCTGTTGGAAAAAACCCGGTTGGCCAATAAAATTTAACCTCACTGGTGGAAAAAGCCTGGTTGGTCCCCCCGTTCCATCACGCTTGGGAAAAGCCTGGTTGGCACAGTTTACCGTCCCTGTTTGGGGAAAAAGCCTGGTTTTTGGGCCCCAGTGACCCCCACTGTTGGAAAAAGCCGGTTTTGGGCCCCATTTACCGTCCCCTGTTTGGGAAAAACCTGGGTGGGCACATTTAACCCTAACGCTGGAAAAGCCTGGTTGGGCCACAGTGACCGCACGTTTTGGGAAAAAACCTGGTTTGGGCCCCAATTTACCTCACGCTGGAATAACCCCGGGGGACCACAGTGACCGTCACCGGGGAATACCCCGGTTTGGGCCCATAAGGGCCCGGGCCCCTGGTGGAAAAAGCCGGTTTGGGCCCTAAAACCGTCACTGGTGGAATACCTGGTTTTCCCTAGTGCCCCTCACTGTTTTGGGAAAACCGGGGTTTGGGCAAATGGGCGTCACTGGGGGAATACATGGTTGAACACAGTGACATTCCCCTGTGGGAAAACCGGTTTTGGGCCCTATTACCCCTCACTGCTTAAAGCCCCGGTTGACCACAGTTACCGTCACCCGTTGGAATAGCCTGGTTTTTCCTTGCCCCACTGGTGGAAAAGCCCTTTGGTTTTGGGCCCTAGTGACCCCTACTTGGGAAAAGCCCCCGGTTTGGCCATATTTACCGTCACGGGGGAATTTGCCGGTTGGGGCCCTAGTTTACCGCACTTTTTGGGAAAAGCCGGTTTTTTTCAAAGTGACCCCCACCTTTGGGAAAAGCCTGGTTGATCACAGTGACCCTCACTGCGGAAAAGCCTGGTTGGGCCCTATGACCCCCCCACTTTGGAAAAAGCCTAGTTTTCCATAAACCGTCACTGCTGGAATGGGCCCGGTTGGCCACAGTGACCTTCACTCTGAAAAGCCTGGGTTTGGGCCCAAATGAAACCCTCACTGTTGGAATACCTGGTTTTCCCCTTTGGACCGTCCCCCTGCTGGAACACCTGGTTGGACACAGTACCCTTTACTGTTTAAAATCCTGGTTTTTCACAGTGGGCCGGGCACTACCCGGAATACCTGGTTGACCAAAGTGACCAATTCACGCTGGGAAAAGGCCGGGTGGGCCAAAATGACCAAAGTGAAACCCCACTGTTAAAAATGGCCTGGTTTTGGGCACATTTACCGTCACGTGGAAAAAAGCCCCGGTTGCCAAATTTCCCCCACTGTTGGAATAACCTGGGTTTTTTTATAGTGACCATCCTGCTGGGAAAAGCCCCGGTTTTTCACAGTGACTTCCCTGCCGGAATAGCCTTTGGGTTTAACCACAGTGAAACCCTCCGGGATAAACCGGTTTGGTCCCCAGTACCTCACTGCGGGAAAACCTGGTTGGGGCACAATTTACCGTCCATTTTGAAAGCGTTTTTTGGTCACGGTGAAACCCCACGTTTGGGAAAACCCCGTTGGGAAAAGGGGACCCCTCACTGCTGGAATAGCCGGTTGGTCACAGTTTTACCCCCCGGGGAATAGCCGGTTTGGGCACTTTTACCTTTACTGTTGGGAAAAGTCCCCCGGTTGGGGCACAGTTACCGCCCCTTTTTGGAATAGCCTTGGGTTTGGGCCCCCGTTTTCCGTTTACTGTTGGGAAAAGCATGGGTTTATCACAAAACCTCAAATGGGGAATTTGGCGTTTGGGTTTGGGCCGGTTTACCGTCACGTTTGGGAAAAACCTGAAAAAGGGCACATTTAACCCTTTACCGCTGGAATAGCCTGGTTTGGGCCCAAAAGACCGCCCCTGCTGGGAAAAGCCGGTTGGGGCACAGGTACCGTCAAATGCTGGGAATTTGCCGGTTGGGCCCTAGTTACTTCACTGCGGGGAAAACCTGGTTGGCCATTTGTGGGCCCAAATTTCTGGAAAAAGCTTTGGGTTTGGGCCCCAGTGACCGCACTGTTAAAAAACCCGGGTTTTGGGCCCGTGACCCCCTCACGTTGGAATAGCCTGGTTTTACCAAATGGGCCGTCACTTTCGGAAAAACCCCCGGTTTTGGGCCCTATGACCATAGGGACTGTCACATGCTTGAATACCTGGTTTTGGGCCCTAGTGACCATCACTGCTGGAATAGCCTGGGTTGGGGCCCTAGTGGAAAACCCCACCGCTGGAATAGCCTGGTTGGTCACAGTGACCGCACTGCTTTTAAAAAGCCCTTTGGGTTTTTTTTTAACCCCTGACCGTCACTGTTTGGGAAAACCTTGGTTTTCCATAGTGACCAAATACCGCACGCTGGAATACCAGGTTTGGGCCAAAGTGCCACCTGCTGGGAAAAGCCCCGGTTGGCCATAGTGGGCCGTCAAATGCGGGAAAAAGGGCCCGATTGGCCATAGTACCCCTAAATGTTTTGGGAAAAGCCTGGTTGGCCATAAATGAACCCTCACTGCTGGAATACCTGGTTTGGGCCTAGTGACCGACCCCTGTTGGAATGCCTGGTTGGCCATATGACCCTCACGTTTGGGAAAAAGCCTTTTTGGCCCTATGACCCCTCACTGCGGAATAGCCTGGTTGGGCCAAAAGGGGCCGTCACCCGTTGGAATAGCCTGGTTTTTTTCCACAGTTACCAACACTGCTGGAAAAACCCGGGTTGGGCCCCAGGACAGTCAAAAGCCTTGGGAAAAGCAAGGTTTTGGCCCCCAGTGTCGTCACTGCGGAATAGCCTTGGTTTTACCCCCAGTGACCCCCTCCCCTGGGGGTGAAAAACCCGGGTTTGGGCCCTAGTGACCTCACTGCGGGAAAAGCCTTTTTTGAAAAACATGACCGTGACTTTTTTGGAATAGCCCGGTTGGTCCCCAGTTACCCCCCACTGCTTTAATTCCCCGGTTTTTCCACAGTGACCGCACTCTTTTGGGAAAAAATCCTGGTTGACCACATTTACCGTTCCCCTGGGGGAAAAGCCTGGTTTTCCATTGAACCATCACGGGGAAAAAGCCCGGTTTGGGGCACAAATTTAAACCCCACTTCCAAAATACCTGGTTGGGGCACAATGACCATCCCCTGAAGGAATAGCCTTTGGTTGGGGGCCCCAAGGGCCCCAGGTTTTAAATACCAGGTTTTTGGGCCCCATGCCGTCCAAATGTTGGGAAAAGCCCGGTTTTTCCCCTTTTGACCCCCTCCCTTGGGGGAATTGCCGGGAAAGGCCTAAAAGGCCCGTCCCCGCTTTAAAATAGCCGGTTTTTCAACATGAAACCCTCACTGGGGAATAGCCCCGGTTGGAAACACATTTAAACCCACTGGGGGAAAAAGCCCGTTGGGCCCAAAAGACCCCTCCCCTAGTTTAATAGCCTGGTTTTGGGCCCTATGACCTCAATGGTGGGAAAAACCTGTTGGCCAAAGGACCCACTGTTTTGGGAAAGCTTTGGGTTGGGCCCTAGGAAACCCTCACGGTGGAAAAGCCCTTTGGGTTATCAAAAGGGGACCGTTTACGGGGGAAAAGCCCGGGTTGGCCCCTAAATGACCGTCACTGGGGGAAAATCCAAATTGGCGATAGTGAACCCCCACGGGGGAATAGCCCCGGTTTGGGCCCCAATGACCATCCAGCCGGGAAAGCCTTGTTTTGGGCCCTAGTGACCCTTCCCCTGTTTGGAAAAAAGCCTGGTTGGCCCCAAATGGGCCGCACCTGCTGGGAATAGCCGGGTTTTGGCACAGTTTACCGTCACTGTTGGAATACCTTTTGGTCACAAAAACCTTTACAAAAGGAATAGCCTTGGGTTTACCATATGACAGTCCTGCGGAATAAACCTTGGGTTTGGGCCCTGTGACCATAAAAGGGCCGTCAAATGTTTTAAAAACCGGTTGGTCCCCAGTGACCATCAAAAGTTGGAATACCTTGGTTTTGGGCCCTAGTGACCGTTAAATGTTGGGAAAAGCCGGTTGGTCCCTAGGACCGTCCCCCGCTGGAATACCCCCTTGATCACAGTGACCGTCACTGCTGGAAAAAGCCTGGTTTAAACCCCAGTAACCCTCACCCGCTGAATACCCGGGTTGGGCCCCAGTTGACCGTCAATGCGGGAAAAGCCTGGGTTTGGGCACAGTTACCGTTTCCCCTTAATTTCGTGGTTTTTCAAGGTACCGCACTGTTTTGGAAAAAGGGCGATTTTGGGCACAGTAACCGCACGCTGGAAAAAGAAAGGGTTTGGTTTAAGTGGGCCGCGCGTTTAAAAAAGCCGGTTGGGCACAGTGAAACCCTCACTTTTGGAAAGTCCGGTTGGTCCAGTGACCATCACTGTGGAAAAAGCCCGGTTTGGGCACAGTGTCCCTTTACGTTGGAATACCTTTTTTGAACACCATGAATGTCACTTCTGAATACCCCCTTGCCACAGTGACCTTCCCCTGCTGGAATATCCCGGTTTTTCCAAAATGACCGGGCCCCTGCCCGGGAAAACCTGGGTTTGGGCCCTATGAACCGCACTGCTGGGGGTACCCCGGGGAAAGGCCCCAAAAGACCTCACTTCTGGAAGGGCCCGGTTGGTCACAGGACCGGGCACTGTTGGAAAAACCTGGGTTTGGCCCCTAGTGACCAAATTTAAAGTCACTGCTGGAATACCTTTTTGGTCACAGTGACCTCACTGCCGGGAAATTTCCCCAGTTGGTTCCCCCATGACCGTCACGTTTTGGGAAAAGCCTGGTTGGTCACCTTACCCCTCACATTGGGGAAAAGCCTGGTTTTTCATTGTGACCATATTAAATGTCACCCGTTGAAATAAACGGGTTGGTCATATGACCGTCCACGTTGGGAAAACCTTTGGTTTTGGGCCCTAGGGACCCCTAGTGACCATCACTGCTGGGGAAAAGCCTGGGTTGGTCACAGTACCGAACTGTTTTGGAAAAAACCGGTTTGGGCACATTGACCATAAAAATGCCCGGGAAAAAGCCTGGGTTTCCCCAAATGACCGTCACTGTTTGGGAAAAACCTGGTTTGGGGCCCCAGTGACCGCACTGGGGAAAATTTCCCCGGTCGGGGCCCCAGTGACCCCACTGGGGGAATAGCCCCGGGTTTGGGGCCCTAGTTTAACCCCTCACGCTGGAATTTGTCTGGTTGGCCAAAGTGAAACCCTATTGACCGGCACTGCTGGAATAGCCCGGTTGGCCATAAATTGGGGCCCCAAAGAAACCCTCCCCTGCTGGAAAAGCCTGGTTGGGCCCAAAATGACCGTCACGCTGGGAAAAGCCTTTGGTTTTGGGCCCCCGTGACCGCATGGGTAAAATAGCCTGGGGTTTCCACAGTGAAACCCAAATGACCGTCCCCGCTGGAATTTTCCGTTGGGCCAGGACATTTACTGGTGGGAAAAGCCCCGGTTGACCAAAAGTGGGCCGTCACCCGTTGGAATAAACCTGGTTTTTGGCACAGGGACCCCTCACTTTGGGGGAATAGCCCCCGGGTTTACCACAAAACCGGCACGTTGGAAAAAACCTGGTGTCAAAAAGTGACTTTTCACTTTTCGGAATAGCCTGGTTTTGGCCAAAATTTACCGTTCCCCCTGGTTTGGGAAAACCCTAGTTGGCCCATTTTTAGTTTTACTGTTGGGGTAGCCCCGGTTTTTCCCCGTGACCGCCTGTTGGGAAACGCCTGGGTTTGGGCACAGTGACCGTCACTGCTGGAATAACCCGGGTTTACCCCAAATGACCGTCAAATTTTTTGGAATAGCCCGGTTTGGGCAACCCGTGACCGCACTGAGGGAAAAACCGGGTTTGGGCCCCATTTACCTCCCCTTTTCTTTGGGAAAAGCCTGTTTTGGCCCCCTAGTAAGGTTAAATGTTTTGGGAAAAAAGCCCGGTTTGGGCCCCCAGTACCGTCAACCCGCTGGAAAGCCGGTTTTGGGCCCTAAATGACCGGGCCCCAGTTTAAAAAGCCTGGGTTTATCACAGGGGACCGTCACGCTGGGAAAGCCTGGTTTTGGGCCCCCCAGGACCGTCACTCTGGAATACCCCGGTTGGTCAAAAGGGGGCCCCTGCTGGAAACCTGGTTTTTGGGAAAGTGACCTTTAAATGGGTTTGGGAAAAGCACTGGTTGGCCAATGACCCTCAAAGCGGAATACCTTGGGTTTGGCCCCCCCCCCAATGGGCCGTCACTGTTGGAAAAGCCTGGTTGGCCAAAGTGAAACCCTCACAGTGGAATAAACCTGGAAATTTTCCCCAGTGACCATAGTGAAGCACTTTTTTGGAATAAGGGCCGGGGGTCCCCAAAAGACCGTCACGCTTTGGGAAAAGCCATGTTTGGGCCCAAAATGCCCCTAGTGACCATTTACTGGAAATAACCGGTTGGCACAGTGGGGCCCCCACTGTTTTTAGTCGCCTGGGTTTGGGCCCCAGGACCGTCACTTTCTGGAAAAGCCCGGTTTGGGCCCCAAGTGACCTCACGCTGGGAAAAACCTGGTTTTTGGGCCTTTTGACCGTCACTGTTGGAATAGCCTGGTTTGGGCACAGTACCCTCCCCGGTTTAAAAAGCCTGGTTTTTCCAAAAGTGACCGTCACTTTTTGGAAAAGCCCGGTTTTGGGCCCCCAGGACCGTCAATGGGGGAAAACCCCGGTTTCCACAGGAAACCCTCACGTTGGAATAGCCTGGTTTTTGGGAAGTGAAACCCCACGTTGGAATAGCCTGGAATTTTCCCCATTTAAACCCAAAATGCCCGTCACTGTTGGGGAAAACCTGGGTTTTTTCCCCAAAACCGGGCACTGCTGGAATAGCCGGGTTTTCCATTTGGACCAAGTAAACCTCACTGTTTATTTTGCCTGGTTTTGGGGGCTGACCCCACTTTTGGAGTCGCCTGGTTGGTCACAGTGACCGTCACTGCGGAATAGCCTGGTTTTGGGCCCCATTGGGCCGTCACGCTGGAATACCTGTTTTGGGCCCTGTACCGTCACTGTTGGGAAAAGGGCCGGTTTGGGCCCCATGACCCCTCCCCCGGGGGAAAAAGCCGGTTTTGGGCCAACAGTGACCGTCACGGTGGAAAAGCCTGGTTTGGGCACAGGGGAAAACCGGCACTGCGGAAAAATCCCGGTTTTGGCCCCTAGTGACGGGCACTTGGGTTGGGGAAAAGCCGGTTGGGCCAAAGGACCGTCCCGCTGGAAAAAGCTTGGTTTTGGTCACATGCCCGCACTGTTGGAAAAGCCCCGGTTTGGGCCCTGGTGCCCCTCACTTTGGAAAGCCTTTTTTCCCCTAGTGACCGCACGCGGGAAAAGCCGGGTTTGGGCCCTAGTACCAAAGTGACTGTCCCCTGGGTTGAAAACCTGGTTTTGGGCCCTAGGACCGACACTGCTGGGAAAAACCTGGTTTTTTACATGACCGCAAATGTGGAATAGCCGGGTTTTACCATATGACCGTCAGTGGTTTGAATAGCCTGGTTGGCCATAGTGACCGTCACGGGGGGAAAGCCTGGTTGACCATAGTGACCGTCACTGCTGGAAAAGCCTGGTTTGGGGCCCAAAATGAAACCCAAAAGACCGTTTTACTCCTTTGGGGGAATCGCCTTTTTTGGGCCCTAGTGACCCCTAGTTGGGCCGCACTGCGGGAAAAGCGTTGGGGTTTTTCCCTAGGACCAAAGTAACCCTCACGCGGGTTAGCCGGGGTTTTTCCAAAATGACCGTCACTGCTTAAATTACTTTTTCCCTTTTTGGGGGGGAACCTTTGTGATTTCTTTGGTTTTTGGGCTCATTGTGGGTGAAGCAATCAACTCGTCTCCCCTGCTTCCCGTGTTTTTGTTGTTTTAACTTTCCTTTTTTGAGAAGGAAATTTGCGTCCCCCCCACAAGGCTTTTAAAAGGGGGGGTTTTGGTTTCCCCAAACCCTGGGGCCCCCTGAACCGTACAGCCCCCTTTGGGCCCTTTTAAAAGGGGGGCCCCCCAATTTGGGAAAACAATCTTTGGAGAAATTGAACGGCCCAAACGCTGCCCAACCTTTTAGATTGATCGAGTCTGTTGGTAAAACCTTTTTTTTGGGGAAAACCCCCCGACAAGCCATAAAAACTTCCTTTACAATTCCGGGGTGTTCTTTGGGACACGATAATTTCTTTGAGGGCCATTTGAGTCACCCCTTAACATATTATTGCGTCATCTTTTTTCATAACAAGAAAAAAGCAGGGGGCAGGGCAATGTCAAGCGTCCCAAAAGGCCAAAACCCCCCGATGGACAAACCCCACTTCTGGGCCCCAGTCAAATTCGATGGGTGTTTAGTGGAGCCCGTTCTTAAACCCAAAATACACAGGGCACCACCAAATAAGCCCCCAAATTTTACGACAATAAAATTTCAGAGGGGCGCGCAGGGCCGAAAGGGGCCTCCCCCCGGGGGCGCCCCCAAAAAAAATTCAAAAGACCGCCCCATGGGGGTTTGCCGAAACCGGAAGAATCAAAAAACAACCATAACCCGGACAGGACATTTAAAACCAAATTCCCCCCAAGAGAGCAGGGGTTTAAAGCCCACAGAGTTTGAGACTTTTGTTTTTAATTTCGATCGATGATGAAAATGATTGATGATGAAGATGATGAAGGGGAAAAAAAACCGATTTCCACTTTGTTCTGAACCGATTGAAAAGGGAAACTAAGCTTTCTTTCCAAAAATGAAAAACCGGGGTCAACCAGGCCCGAAAATATAAAAACACCCTCAGGGGTTGGTCAGGGAAAATTTTAAAAACCCCTCTAGCCCAGCCAGCAAAAACCATTTAGGATAAAATTTGACTGTTTTGGGCCCAATCCCTTCCCCCCCTGAGCCCCCTACAAAAAATCAACCTGGGAAAGGGGCCGGGCGGGGGAGAAAAATCCCATAAAGGCCTGAAAGGGGAAACGAACCCAAACCCTCCCCTAACCCGGGGGTTCATTTAAGCTAACCACTTTGGGCCCCTTGACGGGGCATCTGTTTTTTAAAAGAAAACCAAACTATTTTGCCATTGACTTGCGTAAAAATTTCCCCCTGTTTGTTTTCAACTGGAGAAAACCATTCTGTCAATTTCCCCGTTATGCCATAAAACCAATTTTGTCATTTACCTGTTTTTGCCAAGAAAACCCCTTCTGTAAATTTTCCTGTTATGCCATTTAAAACCATTCTGTCATTTTCCTTTATGCCAAGAAAACCTTCTTCCCTTTACCTTTATGCCCTGAAAACCTTTTGGCATTTAACCCCCTTTTTTTCCAAGGAAAAAACCCTTTTTTTCATTTACGATAAAGCCATGAAAACCATTTTTTGTCCATTTTTCCGTTAAAGCCATAAAACCCTTCACATTTACCGTTATGCCATGGAAAAACCCTTCCTTCATTTACCCCGTTATGCCATGAAAACCCCTTTTTTGGGCATTTTTCCGTTTTGCCATAAAAAACCCTTCGTCATTTACCGTTAAGCCATGAAAACCATTTTGTCATTTACCTGTCATGCCCTGAAAACCCTTCTTTTCATTTTCCTGTTATCCATGAAAACCATTTTGTCATTTTAAACCCGTTTATGCCATGAAAACCATTCGGCATTTCCTGTTATGCAATGAAAACCATTCTGTCATTTACCTGTTTTGCCATGAAAAAAATTCTTTCATTTACCTTTTTTTGCCATTTAAAACCATTCGTCATTTTAAACCCGTTTTTGCCATGAAAAACCCCTTCTTCCATTAAACCCGGGTTTAAAACCCGAAACCATTCTGTCCCTTTTTCCTTTATCCATGAAAAACCAATTTTGCATTTTTTCCTGTTATGCCAATTTTAAAACTAATTTTGTCATTTGCCAACCCAAAAACGGGAAAGAAAATATCGGGGCAAACCCGTTTCTTTAAAAAAGGAATAAAAACTGTTTTACCAAGATCGAAAACCTTTTTGGGGCACCCGCAAAAGTGTAACAGGTTTCTCTGTTTAAATGAGTCACCTGCATATCCAAAAAAACAAGAAAAAATTATTGTAAACATGGCAAAAATAAGAGGCCCAACCCAAAAAATTGTGTCCCTCTACGAAATGTAACACACCGCGCGACACGCGTTTCCCCCTCGGGACACCCGCACGGGACAAAACTCCCCACACACCCCACACACACACATACCAAAAAAACAACACACACACACACACACCACACACCACACACACACACACACACACACACACACCATACCACAAAAACACACACAACACACACACACACAAAAACACAAAACAACACCAACCCCCACAAAAACCCCACACACACAAAACACACACACACCACACACACACACACACAAACCCCACCCAAAACACACACAACACACACACAAAACACAAACACACACACCCCACACAAAACCGCACACGCACACACAAAATACAAACGCACAAAACACACACCAACACACACACACACACAACACACACACACACACACACACACCACACTGCGTGCGCCAAAAAGCGGGGCACCAACCCCCCCACGCACACAAAGCACCAGCACCACACACACAAAAACACACACACACACACACACACACCCAACCCCCACACACACACACCCCCCCACACAAAACTAAACACACACACACACACAAACACACCACCCAAAACAACACACACACACACACACCCCACACAAAACACACACACACACACACACACACCCCACAAAACACAACACACCACCACACACACACACACACACCCAAAACCCCCCAAAACACACACCAAAACACACACACACAAAACACCCCCACACACACACAAAACACACACACACACACACAAACAACCACACACCCCACACACACACACAAAACACACAAACCCCCCACACCAAAACCCCCCCAACAACACACACACACCCAAAAACCCAAACACACACACACCAAAACACACAAAACCCCCAACACACACACACACACACACACCCCACACACCACCACAACCCCTCGCACAAAACCTCCGCACCCCCCTTCCCCTGCCTCCCCTTTTTTGGTAACCACCCCCCCCCCTTCCCACCTCCGTCACCCTCCCCCCCCCCCCCCCCCCCCCCATCGTTTTTTCCAAATTTTTTTTAAAGAAAAAAAACTTGGTATGCATGGTCGCTCGCCCCGCATAATGAAATGCTGTCAAAAACCTGTGAAAAAATTTTCCCCGCACGATTTTCTTTCCTTTTGTCCTAAAGTGTGTTGGGGTTTGTGTGGTGTTGTGTGTGTGTGTTTTGGGGTGTGTGTGTGTGTGTGGTTGTTGTTGTTTGTCCCCGTTCGTCCGTCCTTTTAAAGGATTCTGTGTGTGTGTGGTTTGAGTGTGTGTGTGTTTTTGGGGGGGGTGGTGTTGTGTTTGTTGTTGTGTTTGGGTTTTTGTTGGGGGGCAAGCATTTCGAGTTGTGTGCAATAGGGGCGAACGGGGTGTTTTGGGTGTTTTGGTGTGTGTGTGTGTGCGCCCCGCCCCGCGCGCGGGGCGTGGGGTTCGCCACCTGTTTTTGTGGTGTGTGTGTTTGGGGTGTGTTTTTGTTGTGGTTTTTAAGGGACGCTGCACCCGGGCTTTGGGAAAAATTTTTGGGTGGTTTTTGTGTTGTTGCCGAGCGCGCCGCGCGCGGGCTGCCGCCGCGTGTGTGGTGGTGGTCGCGCGTGTTTGGGGTTTTGGGGTTGCGTGTGCCCACACACAAAACATCCAAATTTAAAGTTCTTTTTCCCCGGGGTTTTTTTGAGAGTTTGTGCAATAAAAAAGAAATAACCGATTGGAAACATGCCGACGACCCGGAAATTTTTGAAAATTTTAGACGCGCGCGCTGCCTTTTTGCGTGGGGTGCGTGTGCTGTTGCGTGGCGCGGGGTTTGTTTGGTTTTTTGGTTGTGTGTGTGGGGTTTTTGGTTTTGTGTGTTTTGGGGTTGTGTGTATCTGTGTGTGTGGGTTGGTGTGTGTGTGTGTGTTGTGTTTGTGTTGTGGGGTTTTAAATTTACTTTTAAAAAAAAATTTGCTGTAAGTTTACAAAACCCCAAAACCAAAAAGTCTCATCGTCTCCTTTTAAAAATTTGGTTTCTTTTTTTAATTTACATCAGTTATTTTGGGACATCCCTTAATTTTTGGGTTTTCCTTTTTTTCGTTGAAAAGTTCAACGTCCCCCCTGCAGTTTTAAACCCTTGGCCCAGAGATTTTTAAACCCAGTCATTGTCGTATTCGATTTTAACCTTTCAACAAAGTTCTCAAATTTTTGCACTGCTCTTTTAAAAAAAAAAATTAAAAAAAAAAAAAAAAAAAATTATGGGGTTTTTCCCCCCGAACCCTTTTTCTAATTTTTTTACAAAGAAAAAAACAACAACACACCAAAAAACGTCCCCCAACCAAACCCCCCCCCCCCCCTTAAAACACCAAACGAGGTTTAAAGGGGACATGCGGATGGGTCAATTTAAACCATTTTCCTTTTTAAAGAAACGTTTAAAACCAAAGAAATTCTTGATCTCAATCTTTTTAAACCAAATTCCCCAAAACCCACCTGTTCGTTTTTCCCGTCAAAAAATTAAATTTCCCCCTGTCCCAAAAAAACTTTTTTAAAACAATGGAAAAACCCAAAAAAAAAATTTCCTAAAGTTTTCCCCCCGGGAAGGGGAGAGAGAGAGAGAGAGAGGGAGAGAAGGGGAAAGAGAGAGAAAGAGAAAGAGAGAGAGGGGGAAAGAGAGAGAGAGAAGAGAAAGTTAACATCCTATTAAAATTTTCCTTTGAAAACACCCCCCCCCAAAAAAAAAAAAAAAGGAAAAAAAAAAAAGAAAAAAAAAGAAAGAAAGAAGAAGGAAAGGGTTTTTGGGGGATGTTTACTTGTGGGGGTAAAAATTTCAATACCCCTGCTTTTTCCCAAAGGAAACAGTGGGTTTCTAATCTAAAATTTTAAAAAAAACCCCCGAAGGCTTCACTGATTGTCCCCGCCCCGCAGCCCGGCCACGTTGTCCATTACCCCGGGTTCCATCAAATTTAAATACACTGCGGCCTTTTTTAGGGGGACCCGGGGGGGGGGGGGGGGGGGGGGGGGGGGGGGGGGGGGGGGGGGGGGGGGGGGGGGGGGGGTGGGGCAGTGAAATGTAGAACTTTAAAAGAAAATGAGACGATAAAAACCCAAACAAAATACACCCCAGGACACAACAGTCCGCGCGCGCGTGCGTGCGGCGTGCGTGCGTGCTGCTTTCGCGTGCGTGCGTGCGGCGTGCTGGTGCGGGGGGGTGTGTTTTGTGGTGTTTGGGGGTTTTTGGGGTGTGTTGTGTGGGTGGGGTGGTGTACACTGCGGGACTTTTCGCGGCTCCGGGGGCCAGTTGTGTGTGTAGTGTGTGTGTTTTTTGTGTGTTTGTGTGTGTGGGGTGTGGGGTGTACGTGCGTACTTGCCCCCGCGCGCGCCAGGTGTGTGTGTATGTGTGTGTGTGTGTGTGTTTTGTGGTGTGTGTGTGTGTGTGTGAAACCACAAAGGCCGAATGTCATCATGAACCGAAACTAAATTATAAAACAAAGGGAATTTTTTTAACCCCTTTTCTTTATTCATAATTTCCCTGTGCGGATCATTTCAAGAGACCCCAAAGGAATTCCTCCCACAACCCCGGTAGTATCACAAACCCACTGGAGGGTAACGCAAAGCATTATGGGCCCGTTCCTGGCGGGACCCTCATCTTTCCCTTTTTTCCCCAAATAAAATTTTTTCCCGAAACATCTGAATTCATTTAAAAGAATAAAATGTAAAAATTTTAAAAACCTTTCCCGATCGATATCTTTTTTTTTCTCTCTCGTTTTAAGTCTAGTTTTTAAAATTTTTTCCTTTTAAATTTGGCATTAATTTGCCCTTTTAGGTTAAAAAAAATTTATAACACAAACGACTACTAAATTGCCGTGAACCCCCCCACCCCCCACCCCTCCCCCTCACCCCCCCAACACACACACAAACAAAACACACACACACACACACACACACACAACAAACACACACACACACACGCGCGCGCGCGCGCCCCCGCACGCCGCACCAAAGCACGCACGCACGCACGCAAAACCCAAATCTTGTTTTCGTTTTAATGTATTTTTTAAATTTTGAAAATGATAAAAAACCTTGGGTTTTAACACGAGTTTTGTTTGAAAAAAAAAGAAAGGGAAAAAAAAAAAAAGAAACAAAAAAAAAACAAAACAAAAACAAAAACACCCCAGTCCTTTTGGGCCCCTTTTAGTGTAAAAAAGGGAAAAGGGTGGATCAATGCCCGTGGGGCAATTTTTTTTCCAGCAGTGTAGTAATTTCAAAGAGCCAAACTCATGTCGCTATACTAAGTTTTTCGTTATTTTTCTTGGGCACAAGCCTTTTCTACCCAAATAATTAGGGTGTATAACTGGTTTTTTTTTTTAACTAGAAAATTTTAAAACCCCTCAAAAATAAGAAAGCCTTGAAACATGTAGCGCGCTATCAGTTCTTTTTTCCCCCCCCTCCTCTCCCCATCTCTCTCTCTTCTCTTCTCTTTTTCCTTCTCCTCTCTCCCCTCCCTCTCTCTTCCTCTCTCATTCCTCTCAATCTATTCGTAGTATGTTTCATGAATGTAAAAGCTGGGGGGCGATGTGCGCAAAAATGAAAGGAAACATTAAAAAATGTACTCGGGGTAAAAACCAAAGGTGAATTTTTTTGCAGCCCTAAACTGTTTTCTTTTTTTATAAAGAATTGCACTAAAGGTAAGAAGGCGACATGGTTCAACCTTTACCACATTTTTCCTTGAGGTTTATTAAATTTTTTAAAATGGGTGATGAGTGGCAAATTTGTGGCGAAACGGTTTTTTGGCCTGCAAACACAATCTTTTGTCGTGCGGCAGCGGGGAAACAATTAAAACTGAAGGTGAAAAATGAACAAAAGTAAGTTTTTTTTTGGGGGTTAAAAGGGAAAAGGGGGGTTTTTTAAATGCTACGAGAAATGGACTTATAAATTTGGAAAAAAACAAGCCTGTTTTTAAAAAGTGTACAAATATCTTTAAATTTAATTTTTTTGCAAGAATTTAGTTTTGGGGGCCCCGTTTCAATAAACTTTTTTAGTCGAGCCAAAAAAACTTTGGTTAAAGTATATTGCAAAAAATTTTATAAAGAAAAAATATCCTCTGAACACATTTCAAAATTTTTTGAAATCCCCAGATTCAGCCAGTGGTTCATTTCGGGCGGAATTAAAGGGGACTGGGCCAAACCCCATTAAAACTGTGAAAAAGTAAAATTTGTTTGGGTCCCAAACCCATTTCCTTTGGGGTCGACATACGAACACCAAAAGATCGGGTATATGGGGGAAAAAGAAAAATTTTTCCATATAATAAATTTTTGCTTTTAAAAAGGATTAAGTTTTGGTTAAAATTTAACCCCAAAAGGGTAAAATAGATTACCCTAAAAAAGGGATATCGAATTTTTTAAGATTTGGACGAACGTACAAAAGAAAATGGGCCTCAAAAGTTTTTTTGTAAAAAATAATTAAGGGTTTGGTTAAAGGGGGCTTGAACCAAGGTTTTTTATGCAATTGAAAATTTTCTTCGGAAATTTTTTGAGAAGAATGATTTCAAGCAGTTGGCAAAAAGGGAAATTTTCATGTAAGAAAAAGCAAGATTTAAAAGTGTAAATATCCCTTTTTGCACACGCCTAAAAATTTTTAAAAAAAATCAAATTTTTTATCTGGAAAAAGGGATTTAAAATACGTAACTTCTAGATTCAACCGTGTTTCTAAATTGCGGTGCACTATTATCGCCACCGACCCCCCTAGCAATGCAGAATTTTTTGATGCCCAACTCGCAAGAGAAAATAGAAAAAATGAAGTTCATTTTGTGTTTATGTTGTCCCCGACCTGCAAAAATCAAGAGTAGTATATACCTTTTTTAATTAAAAAAATCCCAAATCACTTCAGATTAGCAAATTCTTTGGGGTGTAAATTTTGGGAAAAAACATCGAAAATTTCATTTTTAACTTTTTTTTAAAATGTTTCAAACTGGGTCCCTTTTATGTTATCTTTTTAAAAATTTTTATGAACATAACCCCCCCGGGGGTCCAAACCCGCCGTGGTCGAGGGGGTTTCGGGTCCTGTGATCCCCTTAAAGGGTTGGGGCGGGGGGATCAAAAATTTAAGATAAAGGGTGGTTTTTTTTTTTTTTTAACCCGCTTCTAGGCCCCAAAAGCCAAGAAGGGTGGGCCCGGGCCTTTAAACTAACCTGGGGAAAGGGGTTTATCCCCGGGAGGGCTTCCCCCTGGCCCGATAGGCTAAGGGGAGGACCCGACTAAGAGTAACCCCCCTTTTTCCTTTTTCTTGTTTTCCCGCCTTCTTTTTTTGGCCCTTTTCTAAACTTTGTCTCCCCTTTAAACTTTTTTTTCCACACTCCCTTTTTTCTCCCGTGGTCCCCCTTTAAAAACCCCGGGGGTTTTCCGGGGGGCGGGGGGCACCTGTGTCGGAGGGGAAAGAGAAAACCTGGGGATTGAGAAAGGGCCACGCTCTCAACACATCCCCTTTGGCTCGGACCTCTTTCCTTAAAAAGGGAGTACACTTTTGGGCCCGGTGACTAATCGGGTCCCCCCTTTTTGGGCTGGGGCCCGGGCAGACATCCCCCCTACTGGGCCCAAATAAAAAACCCCCGCAGTGCTCAGCTCTCCCGTTCCCGGGGGTTTGACATGAAACAGGGGGGGTAGGGTTTTGGGGGCTTCTTTTTGTCGATGTCTCTCCCCAAAGCCGGAAGGGTTTAAAAACATTGGTTTTTTTTCCCCGGGCCCCCTTTGTTGGACTCCCCAAAGGGGGGTTGGGGAAGGGAGAGAAGAAGCATCAAAAAATTTTCTAAGGCATTTTTTAAAAAACCCCCTTCCCCCCAAGAAGAAAAGGAAGGGCAAACTTTCCCCCAAAATTTAGGGGATTTTGGGGTACGGAACATTTGGGGGGAATTTTGTTTCAGAGGTTTTGAAAAAAAAACATTTTTCTGGGCCCTTTCCCGCTCTCATGGGAAAGGGGCGGGGCAGGAAAGACCCCCCTTTTAACTCTAACCCTTTTGGGTATTCAAAAGGCCCTTTTAAGGTATAGCAAGGGGCCCTCGGGCCATCAAGAGGTTGAAGGGAAAGGT
>JAFLJL010012918.1:0-17254 GCA_018398815.1 Conus ventricosus
GGGGAATGTTTTATTTCCACAAAAAAACCAATCTTCTTAAAATAATCCTCTCCAAATTTACATGTAGTGAGGTAGAGCAATTGGGGCCTGTAACATTTTGTCCACTGGTTTTTTACCATCTTTAAATAAACTGACAGCGTTTCCAGTGTTCTGGCATAACACCAAACCTGTTTACCCCTCTATCCCCTTGCCCCGTAATTGGTTGCAAAACCATAATTTGGGCTCAAAACAAAATTTTTCCCCTCGCCGTTAAAACCATAACAAATATAAAAATGACGGAAAACACATTTCTGCGCCCTTTTAAATATAATCCACTTTCCCCTTTTGTTTTTGGTGCTCAACATGATGAAGAAACCAAAAAACGTCCTCTATCATAAGTTCGCAGCAGCACTTTTTTGTTAATTTTCAGTTACACCACACGGGGAAGCAAACACTTTTCCCACTAACTTCAACAGTTTTGAAAGTTTTCCTACACACAGGAGAGCAGCCAGCACATTTGCACAAACTTCATACACTCTGCAGATACTACCACAGAAGCACCACACAGTTTTGTCACTAACTTCAACAGCCTCATATGCCACACACAGGGAAGCACCAGCCGTTTGTCACAACAAATACATTCTCGGGGGACTAAACACAGGAACAAATAGCACTTTTTCCTAATTTAAAAATAGTTCGCAGAAAATATACAGTACAGGGCTTGCTCTTTTCATTTTAGGTTTTCTAGTTTGCTTAAGACTTTGCGTGTAAGCACTCTTAAACCTCGCACGGATTCAGAGGACATTTCCCTAAACCTCGACGGTTCCCGGGGGTCTTTTTACCCCATAACCTCCAGGGTAACACAAAAAGGGGAGGCCCCCTGGCAGTCCTTTTTTCTTGTACATAGAAACCGCTCACAAGCCTCCCAAAAAAGTCAAGATACCTCTCATCCAAAACAATTCTGACAGAACCCTTTCATCCAGTTCCCCAATCTTCCCAGTAATCAATCCCATCACACCCCTTCAGTCACACATGCCTTTATCAGAACACTGAAATTGATAACTTCAATGACTGTGCACGTGACACCCCCCAATCACTCGACACATGTTGCTTCGGGTTTTTTTTGGGGGGGAATTTTTCCAATTTTCCCTTTTTGGGCCCCTTTTGGTCAGGGCAGCCGAAAAAAAATTCAACTGTGGCCGGGAAAACTCCCGGCAACACTTATGAACCCATTAAAAAAACATGCCTTTTTATGCTTTGGTCCCCTCGAATACCAAGCATACATAATGTAGAAATGCCTGGAAAACTGAATGAAGTTGCACTTGGTGCAAAGAAAACTCGCCCCTTTTATTTGATGATATAAGTCCGGGAAGTCTGTCTGGTCGCACTGAACTTTTGAAAATTTTTCTTCTTCTCTTCTAACCCATCAATCACAGGGGAATCACATCTGAGTCGCCCCCCCGCTTTCATCATTTCATTAGACCTTTTTCTAAAACGCCCCCTTTTTCACTCCAAGTGTGCGTTCAGCGCATCAACTCCCCCCGCGACGACATCACCGTAACTCATCACCCACACGCGCGGAGAACAGGTAACTTGGCCGGCGCCACCGACATGAACGTATTTGAAAAATTCGGGATCGAAACTGCCGAATGGTTTCGGTGGCAACGGAAAACGCGTTTCCAAATGGGAATTTTTGAAGTCGACGGGAGACCTATAACAACGCTAACCGGAAATCTCCCGGTGGGGTCGGATAAACATTCTGTAACCCCCTCAACCCAACATTTCTGAAAAAATTTTTATCAACAATAAAACAAAGTTATCTGGAAAGTTTTTAAAGCATATCATTAAAACTAATTTTCCTACAATGATTCTTTGGGAAGAATATAATGCATTTTTACTTCACAAAAAATTGAGAAATTAAGAAGTTTTTTGTCCCCAAACGGGGATTTTTAAATTCATCTTTTCCTTTTCTTCATTTCTAAAATGTTTATTTTTTATGGGCCCCTTCTAGACGCATAGATCGAAAACAAATCGCGAAAATTTCCCGGGTTTTTTCTGAGTTTGAGGGAAATTCTTTGTTTTTCATCATGGGACAAGAGGGGCAAATTTACACCTTTTTTTCATTTCATAAACTTTTTTCCAAATTTTTTGGAGATCGTATTTTAAAAATTTTCATTTTACAGAAAGAGGACCTATTGCCTTTTCGCCGCCTATTACCATATTGCTATGAGATTTTCTTTTTTTTTGCAATTAATTCCTGGTATTTTTCTTTTTGATAATCTTAAACATTGATTTTTTTCTTATTTACGGCGGGATCCAGGCGTGCCACCAACATTTCCTAAGTTTGTTTGATTTTTCGGATGGAACTTTGGAATTGCTACACACACTCTAAAATGGGACAATAAAGTATAAAAATTGGGCACGTTATAGTATCCCAAAACCCTTTTATATGACAAGCATCCAGACACTTTTGAATTTCCCCCATCAGCAAGTTTATAATTTTAATTTTTTGGGAATTTTTTCTACGAGATTTATAAGAATGTCAACATTAAATTTATTAATGGGAAAATCGTACCCAAAGTACATTAAAAGGGGATCCCCCTACTTCGGGGGTACAAAAGGGGAAAACCAAATTTTTAAAACAATTGCTATCCCGGTGTTGAATGTCCGAAAAAAGATGCGGCCATCGTTAAGCATAATAAACAAAAACAACATTTTCACAAAACGTTACTTAACTGATCAACTTTTTCCCCCGAAAATGGGAAACTTAAAATCCCCGGGTATCAGCCCTTTTCTTTACTTAAGAGAAACCCTTTTGGGTTTTTAAATTCTTGTCCTTAGGGAATACCAGAAATAAATTTTTTTTTATTTTTCATAAAATTTTTCTTTACCACCAAATTAAAAACCCAAAAAATTTTTTTTTCAGGGGGGGGGCGACTTTTTAAACTATCCCTTCTTTAATATAATACGCACTGATTTTAGAATATCCCAACGCCAGAAGAAGATGTGTGTGGGTTGTGTGGTTGTGGTTGTTGACGACAGACATAAAAAGAACAGAAGAAGAGAAAGGAGAGAAAAAAGAGAGGAGAGAGAGAAGAAGAGAGAAGAGGAGAGAGAGAGTGTGTTGGTTGTTGTGTGGGTGGTGGTGTGTGTGTGTGGGTTTGTGGTGGGGTTTTGTGGTTTTGGGGGGTGTTGGTGGTGTGGTACAGACAGACATACAGAGGGAAAAGATTAAAGGGGGGGAGAAAAGAAAAAAGAGAGGAGAGAGAGGGGAGAGAGAAGGAGGGGAGAAAAAGGGGGTGGGGTGGGTGTGGGGGTGTGTGTGTGTGTGTGTGTGTGTGGTGTGTGTGGTGTACATGATGAGTGATTGGTCGTGTTTGGGGTGTTTTTGTGTGTGTGTGGTTGTGTGTGTGTGTTGGGTTTTGGGGGGTGGTAGTGATGATGTTATGCTTTTGTTGGTTTTGGTTGTTGGGGGTCTGTGTTGGTGTGTTTTGGGGTGCTGGTGGCATTTATTTTTTGTGTTTGGGTGTGTGTGTTGTGTGTGGAGTGTGTATGCATGTTGTTTTGGGTTTGTGTTTGGGGGTGTTTTGGGTGTGTGTTGTGTGTGTGTGTGTTTTTGAGGGTGTGTAGCATGTGTGTGTGTGTTGTGGTGGTGGTGTGTGTGTTTTTTGGGGTGTGTGTGGTGCCGCTGTGCCAGTGTGTGTGCTGTGTGTAGTTCTGCCATTCTAAAGACTAGCGGCAAAATTTTATTTTACTGGGACTTTTCGTTCGGGGAAAGGCCGGCCCCAATGGCACTGGCACTTACAGGTGCACGGTTTTTTCCCGGCTAAGGGGCTACCCCTTCCTGTGGCCCCTTTTAATCGCCCCATCTGCCGGCCTGTCTTGGGTCCCAACATCACCCAAATCACCCCCACTCTTACCCCCTGCTGGGTAAGAAAGATAAAATAACGTTCTTATACCCACCGACCCAAAGGCCCCGTCTGGTCCAATGACCTGTGATATTTTATGAAACACAATCTGTTTTGTTTTTTTTGGGAAAATTTATCCAATTTTTTTTTTTTTTTTTTTTAAATTTAAAACTTTTCCAGCGTACCACAAACAAAAGTCGCTTCCCTGCATGCCGGGCAAAACCCCACGTCTTACAAAAAGTTCAGACGCGCGATTTTTGCACTTTATTTATTTAACAGTCTCCTAATATAAAACCTAACAAGCAATTGTTATATATCAACGGAAAGGGTAAAGGCGCAAACTTTTAATGAGCATAGAATTTAGATATATTTTTAGGTAAATAGCTAACGCTACGTTACAGAAACAACATAAGTTAAATGTATGAGAACACCATCTCGTTTACATTTGTTTGTTTTAGTATGAACAACGAGCAAAATGAGGAAGAAAGGGATAAAACTTCGCTCTACTTTGAACGATGCAGATAAAGCAAGAGTATTCAATACGTGTAATCCAAGATGAATTCTTTTTTTTTTAAAGGCAATAAAATCATTGAAACAACACAGTACACACTTTTCACTGTTTTTTGGCTTCAGATGATAAGACTTATAAAACTATAAAATACACAGAGCAAATAAAAATCAAGCTTCAGATCTTTTGATAAACTTGTACACCTTTACCCCCCCCCCACCCCCCGCCCCCCCCGCCATTATGTCTGAACTAACTTTCTGAACCAAATCTAAAACCACGTGACATACTCCCGCCCGATATATTGGTGAAGCAGGAAATTCCACAATGTGCCTTTCCAGTGCCAGACGGTCTCTTGTTTCGACTACTCTGGGTCTCCAAGGTCATCACTATGTGCATGTAAATTTAGGCCTTCCAGTGGCTAGGACCCTGATCTAAATATTATGGCACTGCATCCCCTAGACAGTAGACGAGAGAACCATGGGAAATCTTTAGAGGTGTGCCGCACGGAGGCCACGACACGTCCCGTGGCAGTACAGCAGTGCTGCCGTCACCAGGGCCACTGCTCGTCGTTAACGGGTCGACAGAGTTTTCGTCACTATCGCACCGCGCGTCTTGAAAAGGTTAAGTAAAAAAAAAAAAGAAAAAATGTATTGATCAAAAACATGAGCGCTAGCAAGCTTTGCTGGGTAGTGGGTCAGCATTACAAACGTATCAAGATTAAACAACTTTTCTGTATTATTCGTAGTTTCGATGTCCGACAGTTTCCATACATGAAAGATCGAAATCCCTGTTATGCCTATCAAGAATAAGCGTTCCAACCAGACTACAAAAGATAAAGGGGTGGAGGTGTTACGTTGTCCTTCTATGCTCTGGCTTTCACAAAGGACTTTTCAAGCTCTCGTGCACTTTTGACACGTATAATTGACCCAACCAGAGTTTCCTCATTTCTCGATTTTAGAGGCCAAAATGCAAGTGAACTTTCCGATGTGGCTTTCTTTCTTTTCCGATACCAACTTCTGATTCAAATCATTTGCGTGCTGCCTCTCTGCTGCCATTTTCCCACACAAGTGACGACACTTCTGGCACCGGCATCAACTGATGCTGTGTCTGCGACTCCCACAAGTGAACAAAAACACCTCATGGAATCTGACACATACATGAAAACCTATCTTAGGTTTCATTTGGCATGATCATAGGGTTTTTTTTCTTTTTTTTTTCTTCAATTTACTTTACCAGTAATACCCTAGTCTGTGGCACTGAAACACAGAAACTAACCAACAATAGAAGGCAGCTGGGCAGATCTATATTGGCACAACAACGACCCCCTTCCTGGCTTTCTGTCCCCAAACACGGGAGGTTGGCGTGTTTATTACTGCCTCACCCTTCTCTCTCTTCCCAAAAGCCTTGACATTTGTAGGCAAGAATGCAATCCTTGGTCACTAGCAGTGGATTTTATCATTCTGTGGTGGTAGTCACTGTGCATATGTTTGATCAGAACAGGCACCACTGAACTTCCACAAGGAGACTCAGCAGCAGCGCAGTGTCTCCTCTGTGGGTTGGCCACACGGTGGACCTGATGAGACAGTGCCCCACTGGGCTGCTGGTTCTGTCCATGTGACGAGTGCGTCCAGCTGGTGGCTGAGGCCGTGTTAGGATTGGTGGTGAGTGCCAGCCCTGATAGACTGACTGGAGGGCAGCAAGATCCCCGTGTAAAGATGACATCGATTCAACAATCTCACTCAACATCTTTACTCAAGATCCCCAATGTAAAGTTGACCATTCGATTCAGATCCTCACCGAATCATCTTACTCAAGATGCCCCATGTAAAGTTGACCAACGATTCAGATCCTCACCAACATGGTTACTCAAGATCCCCCA
Organism: Conus ventricosus; assembly: GCA_018398815.1. Classification (NCBI taxonomy): domain Eukaryota; kingdom Metazoa; phylum Mollusca; class Gastropoda; order Neogastropoda; family Conidae; genus Conus; species Conus ventricosus. The sequence continues at coordinate 6,275 of JAFLJL010012918.1, forward strand.
TTGTATAGATGACCATCGATTCAGATCCTCACCAACATGTTACTCAAGATCCCCGTGTAAAGATGGACCCATCGATCAATCCTCACCAACATGATACTAAAGATCCCCAAGTAAAGATGACCAATCAATTCAGATCCTCACCAACATGATACTCAAGATCCCCACATAAAGATGACCATCAATTCAATCCCACCAACATTTACTGTCATAATCTGACATTGAATCATGGTCCCGGCATCATAAAACATTCTGCATTAAATCACCATGCACACATTATCATTTTATGTCCAATAATCTGTCATTCCATCATGATCCACACACCATGACCATCATGTCTTCCCTGTGACACTCTCCGTGTCATCCCCGTGGTGATCTTGAACCGCGGGGCAAGTGCTCAACTCCCATTTCCTGCATGTGTAGGAACCTGATGGCCAGCTTGCGAACCATCGGGTGACCACACCACACAGATCACATAGTTCTTTGTGGCCTCCACACAAACCATTACCTGTCCTTCACTACAATGCCACAAGGTTTCCTACACATCCGCACCACAGTGCAAGGGACAAAACGATAAATCACTCACACACACACACACACACCAAACACACACACACACACATGCATTGCACATGCAAACAACACACATTCCTACACAACACAAACACAGACAGTACACACACACACACATGACACACACACACTCACACACCACGGCGACAAATTACCCAGACAATTCTCAATTGTCATGAGACATGAAGCACATAAACAAATCTACTCCTCTTTTTCATATGTCCTCTTGCATTCCCTCAGTAAACGAACAGGCTGTTAAGAAATAACTACCAGTACAGCAATGACAATTCCTGCAGTCATAATTTAATCATTCAGAAGTGGCATGCATTAGAAAAAAGCGGGGTGAAACTGGTTTCCATACAAAAAGAAAATTTTAATTAACATACACTACAGACCACATACCAAACAGATTTATCGTTTACGCACAGACCAAGCACAATTCATGCATGAGGCTGACATGTATTACTTCACAGCACTGGTCATAATATACCAAGAAGTAGCCCCTACATTTTTTTGTCCTACACTCTTAACCTCTGCAGCTACTACACTGGCAGTTCTTGAAACCCTTTGTGTCTTACAGTGAAGTTGAGTCCTTCAGCTGTTTCAGTGCGCGACTGAGACCCAGTGATAAAAACACTCTTAAAGCTGATCCCCCCCCACCCCCGCCCCCCACCACAATATGTATTATCCCTTCTTCTTTTTCTTGCTAGCTCAGTGACAGTCAAACATCACAGCACACAAACCTTGCCACTTCATTCAACCTCAACAAGCTATTTTCTTGCGCTAATCAAATAACTAAATCAGTATTTTTGTGACCTTTGTGGTTGGCCTTTTTTTTGTGTGTGTTAATTTGTCAGAAATGTGGCTTGCCGCATACAACCAGTATGGTTTATAGCCTGGAAATGGAATGCACCCATTTTCCTCTTTTTTTTTCCCCCTCACTGTGGACCTAAACTCTGCTGCAGTTCTGTTCTGAAACACAGACCAGGGGTGAGGGAGGTGGGAAGTGAAACAGGGAAGTGAGGCCTGACCTGCCATGGGCTGCAATGGCACTGAATCTTCATTCACATCAATCCACAACCCAAATAACATCAAACCACTGGTTGCCCCACAACTAGTGTAAGTGGAGACGGTCAGTTTCCAATTGCCTCCGTCATCCTAGAAAGTTTCTCCCTCAAATACCGGAGGGGTGCCCATTAATAGCTGTGCAAACTCACACAGACCACATGCACACAGACACATGCACACACACGCAGGCACACACACTCACACACACACACACACAAACACACACACACTAGGGGGGGGGAACACACCGCATCAACACAACAACACGAACACACACCACACACACTCACACACACATTCTCACACACACACACAGCACAATCGCCTCACATACACACACATCACAGCATGCACAAACACACACAGACACACACACACACCACACACACACACACACACACACAACTAGTTGAAATTTGTACAGGACGTCCAGAATTACTCAATTCGAAATGAATTTGGTGTCCCACAGGTATCATAATAGACCTCTCCTATTCTCTATACAATAAATGATTTTTCCTTAATAAACATATACTTTGATTGTGAAATGTTTGCGTGAAGACAATTCATTACAGTTTTAGCATTGATAATCCTATGATTCTAGTAAATAACCTTCAGAACAACATCGACAGATTGATTATATGACAGAAATGAACCACATGTCCCTGAATGCAAATAAAACGAAATGTATGTGTGTGACTACACGTCAAAAAAGCAGAAAATGAGTCCACCCCGTTCACAGGCTATATGTTGCAATGACACAAATGATTGAGGAGGAAACACTCATAAAAGTACTAGGGGCCATCAATCGATAATGATTTAAACGTGTACGCCACAAATACTGACCTTAGAAACACCGTCCTTTCTAAAAGGATTTATCATTTATCAAAAATAAAACATTTCAGAATCTCCAGTCGAGAAATTATTTTTTCATGCACATATTTTTAACTCTCATTGATTAAGCGTCTAATTATGGATAATTCTAGTGAAACAAATTGAAAACAAATCAATCGTTTACGTAAGCGAGCTATAAAGCTGGTGCAATTAAAATCTAATTTCCATTGACAGGTGATGACTATAAAAAGTTAGATATTCTTCCATTCAAAGACAGAGTCTCTTCTTCAATAAATGCTTATGCATGACCGTAAAGTACCTTTTAAGCGCCCACCCCCCATTGCACAAATGGGCTCTGAGTTTGGTGGTGGGGTTTACCTAGGTATTTCACCCTATGCACGAGCTGCCACTTTTCTAAAAAGCACACACATTCATCTCTGGATTGTGGACCAAGGATTTTAGAGAGAGACAGACGAGTGCAACACAGATGAAAGTGTTGGCTTTAAGTGTGTTGCATTGCATGCGAGTGTGTTTGCATGCATGTGCGTATAGCGAAAAGGTGAAGAGAAGGAGAGAGAGAGAGAGAGAGAGAAGAGAAGAGAGAGAGAGAGAAGCGAGAGCGAAGGGATAGAGAGAACAGTTAGGAGATAGGAAAGGACTCACATTAACATACCCAGCACCAACAAACTAAAAGACACACGAAACACCAAAACAAAGCTGTCATGCAAAGTTTTAAAAAAAAGCTTTTAACCTCAAAATAAAACGATTTGCCTAAATCCATTTTTCTTCTTCCTTTCTTTCATCGAAACAGTTATTGTCCATGAAAGCAAAACCACTGTTTGTGGTTAAATTTCTCGTAGGCAGCATGCTTCTTTCAAACTAGACCTGAGAGATGTCACTAAAAGAAACAAAACACGAAAGAAAACTACAGTTACATGTTACAATCATGTTACAACATTCACTGAACATATAGTAATAAGCACAACCATTGACTTCAGTGCCCTGACTAGAAATAAACTTCTTTTATACATCACATGATCACTTTGTCGCTGTTCAATTATCTTCCCTGAACCCATCAAAGTCACTCCCTTCGTCTGCGTTGCCTAGGAAGAATTTTGCAAGTCGTCCTCCTTCCTCATCACTGTCACTGTCACTGACTCCTCACTTCATTCGGCAGGAAATCTGCGATGTCATCAGGAAACCATTCCAGTGTCTGGTCGGCCTATGCGGACCCTTCCAGAGCATTGGAGATCGCACATTCTCATGAAAGCCCTTGACAATGTGTCTGGGCTCACCGCTGTCCATGCTTGGCTTATACCCAGTTGATCACGTCCTGCATTGTTGGCTGCCTGAGGTTGCCGGCTGCATTTGAGGCTTACTTGCGTCATCCCTTTCTGACCAACATTCCTCGGACACCATCCTTGAAGGGTTTGTGCGATGCCCTACGTCGACAGTGGCTGAGTAGAGCAGATGCACCACCGGCGCCAGGGACGTAACCAGGTCGACGTCATTTTTCGTCGAAAGCAGCTGCTGACCACGGCTGGTCCTGGTGAGCTGCATAGCTGTCGATTACCAGACGGCGACGCGAATGTGTGGGGGCCAAGTATGCGCTGTACCTCCCCCAAGAAAGGAGAGCCTCCCTGGTCATCCACCCGTTCCGTGAGGCAGTGACAACGGATTTTTTGTCCCGGCACTTGTAGCTGAAGACGGCTCTCCGTGGTATCTCCCATTCCTTTCTTTTGATTATCACAAGGCTGGAAGGCTGTGCCTCAGCAGCAGCTAGCAAGGCAACAGTGAAACCACGTTTTTCAGCCTGTTGTTTCATCTCAAACTTGCATCATCCCCTTTCTGTTGTTTGGTGCGACTTGGTACCATATCAAATCTACCAGGTTTGATCCATGTTTCATAACGTCCCATAAAGGTTACATGTGGCGATGTCTGAGCCGCAAAAACTGCACGTCGAAAGTCAAAAAACAGCTGCTGTTCAAAGTCAGCAGGCACTTTCTGATTTGTAGATGTTCCACGGCGTGAAGAGACACCGTGTCGTTTCTTCCATCGTTTCACCACATTGTTGAAGCGGAAAATCCATCAAGTTGAAGCCACCGGCAATTTTGCATTGCTTTCCTCATCAAGTCCTTGTTCCTGACAACACGTCCTTCAGTCCGTTCTTGATCAAGAAATCCAACACGCCAAGGTCAACTTCGTCAGATACTAAACGCTCGGGGCCACGGAGAGCGCTTGCGTTTTATTTCTTTTCCTGTCCAGACTCGTGCAGCAAGAGAGCACCCTATTTCTCTCCCATTCCCGGATACTTTACTGTCAACTCCAAAATTCTCGAGCTGTTTGTGAAACACTGCCATTAGCATCATTAATCTAAATAGCCGTAAGGCTGAAAGAGTTGTACACCAACTGTAGACGACATTTCGCGGCAATTAATACCCATTCCCGTTGATCATACAGCAGCAATCTATACGTAGATTAGCGTGACAGGGAGGCCATCATAATTTGAAGGTAAGACACTCAAAGTAAAGTAGATTTAAAATGTTTTTATTTTATCACCCTTGGCTTCAAAAATGTAAAGTTGGATTGGCGTTTACAAGGAACCTGCCCCTGTTGCACGGTTATTAACCCCCAAATGGGGGGTGTTTTTACTCGATACTGGTGCGCTACAATGTACATTACGGTGTATGAGTTTATAAAAAAAAAAGTAGTAAAGGTAATAGCACCAAGAAAATTATCCAGGAACTTTGAAAATACTAGAAAATAGACATTTTTCACCACTTTCGTTTCCTAGACCCCGTAACATCTTTACAATCTAGCTTCTATATTCCTGTAGGAACGGCATGGAACAATTTATCTTCTACTTTAAAAACATTTCCTTCTAAACTACTGTTTTAAAAAAGCACTGAAAAAATATTAGATGGACAAATTAATAAGAAATATATGATTACATTTTTGCTGCAGATCCCTCCCCTCTCTCTCTCTCTACCATTCTCTCTCTCTCACTCTGTGGCCTCTCTCTCTCTCTTTCTCTCTGACCTGTCTGTCTGTCTGTCTGTTTGGATTCTTTGTCAACTGGCTATCTGTCCTCTCTGCTATCTGGTCAGGCCCCCCCCCCCCCCCTCTCTCTCTCTCTCTCCTTCCCTCTCTCTCTCTCAAATGTCTTTATTGCCATGTTTTGACATGTTTGTTCCATTGCGTCACCATATTGAGTAATGGTGTTAATTGTTACATTGTTTTCATTACATTGGGGGGTATATTTTCCAGATTTATACGTAATGTATTGCTTCGAGTTTCTAGATTTTCAACTATTGGATTGAATATTTATGCTTTTTATGATGATGGCAGTAGGAAAAAAGCAGCAAAGCTTATTCTTATAACCCTCATAAAGAAATTTTGACTGACTTGACTGGACACACAGCCACACACACACACACACACACAATCACACACACACACACACACACTCACCTTTACATAGTATATTGTGCTTTTCGGTGTTCAAATCCCAGAATTTGATGGTCATGTCAACTGACCACTGGCCAAATATCAGATACACACACACAAACACACATATGAGCTTGGCACAACAACACCACATCACGCACACACACACACACACAAAAGTGCAGTGCACACACACACACACACACACACACATGAAAAAGATCAGACATGTAGAACTGTGTAACAGGAGAAGAAAAAAAAGCCAAACACACACACAAACAAATTAGAGTGAATGAAAATAATGCCAACAGTTTAAACTTATGCAAACAGAGACACACGACACCAAATACACACACACTCAAAGCTGAACAGACACACACGCACGTGAGCACTTCACGCACACACACACACACACACACGACACACAAACACACACACACCCACACACACACACACACACATACACTAACACACAACACGACACACAGACGCCCGCAATCACAAGCAGTCACAATATCAGGACCCACAACAACCAAAGATTACCTTCACAGCAGATTTATACAATTACAATACAACAAAACCTCAATCAACCGAGCCACAGGAATAAAAAGATTCTGAACAAAATGTAAAAACAAAAGAAAACAAAACAAAAAACCCACCTCAAGTAAAAAAAAAAAAAAAACAAAACAAAACAAAAACAAACCCTAAGAAACAGACCAACCGAACGAAACATAGAAGCAAAGACTGAGAAAAAATGACTCCCTCATTCAACTTAGAAGGGGGGCCGGATAGCTCATCGGTAGAGTGCCGGACTCGTGATCCTGGGGTTGCGGGTTCGAATTCGGTATAGGGGATTTTTCCCTCGATTATAACATTGGTTCCTGACTTCCATTCCCCATATCAGTCCTTCGAATCAGACAATAACCGAGTTCCGTGTGTGAACTCACGCTTTACATCTAGCACACGCACGTACAATCCCATCACCAAATTCGAAAGAGAAGGCCAGTTTGCCGATGGTATGGATGACCACGTGTACTCAGAGCATTGCACCATCCCCGAAGAAGGAGTATGGCTGCCTAATGGCGGATAAAAAGGTCATACACACAAAACATCCACTTCCCTTGGATATACAGGGAGTGGTTCCGCAGGATTATCAGCCTGCGTACTGCAGAAAGAAAAGAAAAAGAAAATTCAACGTAGAGACCCCCTTCCATCTGGACTGAAGGCCACGTTGACCACAGGCTCCGTGTGGGCCAGCAGCGTGCTGGGCAGCGCGTGACGGCGCTGCCACCCTGAAACAACCGCCGCGGCTGTACACTATGTCCACCACCTGTTCGCTTTCAACGAGTTGCCTCCTGGCTCACCGATTTCCTCCTCCAGGCTCTCCGCGAATCTCCACATACGTTCCACGAAGAAGGAATAGGGCGTGTTGTCATCCTTGGGTGAGAGAAGGCCCGAAGAAAGCAAGCTGTAACTTGACCACGATCAAAGCTGCCCACCTCTAGGACCGTTACGAATCCCGGGGGGGAATATGAGTGGTTTGGGGGTACGGGAGAGGGGTGGGGTCGGGAAGGTAAGACAGCCCTCCCTTCTGAGAACATCGTAGTTGTGAAGGTCAATCTACTGACATAGCAACCATTTTATTAACTCTATCAATCACAGCAAAATGGACCAGTTTTGCTCCTCAGATCACATCGTTTCTTACCAATTTTTAAAAAATCATAAAATCAACCACATTCACCTAGGAGCATGAAACATATTCCACTGGATAAAGAAAAAAAACCATATTGATACAAAATCTACCTTCGAGTGTGGAATCCACACAGTTTCACATGATGTGAATAATTCAAATGCTACACATTTCAGAAAAAACAAAAAACTTTGTGCATACTGTAATCCATACTTCATGCTCTCTATCCTCCCACACAAGTTCAATTACACTTCTGAGCACTTAGTAGGACTACAGAAATAGTAATAAGTATGTGCAAATGCATAAAACTAATAATTAGGACAACAAAATGCTTGATCCACACAAAATCAAATGTTGACCTGTCCAAAATCGTGTGATGTGGGAACTGAGAGTAGGACAATTCAAATCCCGTATAAAACTACCATAGAAAACACGAAGAACGGTCTAAAGAAAATGACTGCAAAACAAAGGAGGGGCCCTAAGCTGTAACCTGAAACGAGATTAATGCCCTTTAATATAAGGCAGCATGACTTAAAAATCGTCACACGCTGTCGGAAGTATCCCATCTCGACACACCCTCAAGCTATGTGACAGTGTCGAAACCCGCTTCCGACAAGACTCGATAGATTAACCTCCTGCATTTGAAGCTGCCCGTATCTGGCTCTCTGATGTCTCCTCTCGTTTACGACACATCCGCAACTGTCGCATTTGCCGCATTACTTTCCCTCACACACAGCGCCTAGTTTTACGTCAAGGCGTGCAAAAATAACGGGCATGACCCTGAGAGTGTCCAATGAAATCTAAAACAACAGAAGGTATGGGTGTGGTAAACGATTCAGTCACAAAGACAAACATCGTTACCTGACGCATTCCATTGATTTCTCACAAAAAACAATATGACTAACTTGGGAGCAATTTTGTGCCTGGACAATGCAAATTATGCAAGAGGGTTAAAGGGATAGTAGCCTGTACATATGTGCATTGTGAACACTGGTAAGAACATGAGGAGCTCCAACAAACTAAGACTGCTTCATTCTGTTTGTTCCTCTATTCCTTATTTTCAACTTTTTCTCCAGAACATATTGAAAAAAAAAAAAACACCAAATAGTTTATTTTCTGCTCATATCTGATATCTAAAAGTATCAAAAATGACAACAACAAAAAAGGAAAAAATACAAAAACAACTTTGGCAGCAGACAGACAACAGTAGCAGTAACAGGGGTTTTTTCATTCATGTTGTAGAGAGGGGAGAGAAGGGGGTGGGGAAGGGGCAGGAGCAGATTTCAAATACAACATTTTGTGTTAAAAAGATGAGTGTTACTGTATTTATGTTGATGAGTGTGGTGTGTGTGAGATGTGTGAGAGAGTAGTGAGGTGAGTGAAGTGAGTGAGTGAGTGAGTGAGATGTGTGTGAGTGTGTTGTGTGTGTGTGTGTGAGTGTGTGTGTGAGAGAGAAAGAGAGATGAGCAAGGGAGAGATAGAGAGAGATAGAGAGAGAGAGAGTAGAGAGCGAGATAGAGAAAGAGAGTATGAGAGAGAGAGAGAGAGAGAGAAACGTGTGTGTGTGTGTGTGTGTGTGTGTGTGTGTGCGTCTGGTGTTGCAGTAATGCAACAATACTTATTTACCACAGACTTCCAAAGACCGACATCACCACATATTGCTATGTATTCCTTCGCACAAATCATATTCACTTCTTCCTCTCTGCAATACCATGACGTGTAGGGGGTTAACAAACATTCACAATCAAAAACCCAAACAACCAAGCTGACAACAGATACAAGTATACGATTTATTAAGAAAACAACAAGCACAGCCACACACTTCACACAACACACGGTCCGCAAAAACCACACCCACACAAAACACACACGCACACACACAAACCAAACACACCATTCCCACCACCACGCACGAACACAAACACCACTTCAAAACCACACACACGCACACACACACACACACAAACTCACTGTCTCCGCAGACGCTACAGACAGCCTGCACTTGTCGCAGTATGTTGAGGGGCGGTCAAAGGGCGTGCCCAGTACCTCCCCAGCTCCTTTAACTGCCCCAACCCGCCCCCCTCCCCTCCCTGATCCCCCATCCCCTGAAAACGAACAGCACACAATAAGCTGTTAACAGGTGGCTCCTCTCTTTTCTTTATCTGTCTTTCCTCTTTTTACTTTTTTTGGGTTTTCTTTTTTTGTTTTTGGGGTTTTTTTTTGGGGTTGGGTGGGTTTTTGGGTTTGGTTGGTTTCTTTTTTTTTTTTGTTTTTTTTTTTTTTTTAAGGGAGGGAAAACCAAATACATTCCCAGTACACTGTTGAAATTAACACTATCACTGGATCTTTTTCTCTTTTTTTTTTCTTCTAAATTCTCCCTCTCAGCCGGTTATTACCTGACAAAAGATTCGGGAGCACACTCTAATCTAGAAACCTAATACGATTATTAATTAAAATTTATTCGAAAATTTAGACAGCATGTGTTTCTCACTTGTTAAAAAATTTGGGGAATGTTTTTTGCACCACCTATTTCCAAGCTGACATGACATTTTTTCTTACCCCGAACTCACTTTGTGTTTTGACTTTTCGGGTGCCTGGTTTTTTTTTTTTTTGTTTTTTTTTTACCAATTTTCAAGATTAAAAATAACCAACATACCTGATCAGTCGATTAACTTGTGGTTGAAATTTTTAGTATGACTTCCTGTCACTCATCACACACTTTACCGCCCCAACTTAAATGAAAAGAAAAAAACTTTACAAACAAAGGGGTAAATCTGGGGTCCCCTTTTAAATAATCAAGCATGAAAATTTCCCAAAGAAACCCTACAGCACCAAACTTTTTATCAAAAGCCCGCCAGGGAATAAAAAAACCACTGTCTCTGTCTGTCAGTTTTTGTGGTGATTTGTGCTTTGCAGCATTTTTTTTGGGAAATTTTTTAGGCAGTAATTATTCATCTGGAAAACCAGCGTTACCCTACTTGTTCATTTTTCCTTTCCCCGAAACATTTTAAAAATTTCCCTTTTATTTAGCGTCAATGGGGCAAATCTCTTTTTCCCCGTAAACAAATGATTCTTTTTTGGTTTATCGCTTTTTGCTTTTTTTTTTTTTTTTTTTTTTAACAGCTCAAGTCTTTGGTTTTGGGGAAGTGTAAACATAAGTAAATGTACAAACACTGAAACCCCAGAGGTAAAAGAAATTATACAAATAGCTGCTGTGCCCACTACATTTCCAAAATGCCTTTTTTTATAAATTAGTTGTTCTCTTACAACAGTTTGTAAAGCTTTGCACGTACCAACAAAAATCCTTCACCACGTTTAAAATTAAACAAAAAAAAAAACAAAGAAAAACACTAATAACCCAAAATAAAGTTTTT
>JAFLJL010012919.1:0-12172 GCA_018398815.1 Conus ventricosus
CATTGGATCAACGTACTAGGATGATGTCTGTTATATAAGTTGGTAATTGGCTGGTGAACAATGCGGTTGGGAAGAAGGAACAATGATTGATGATGATGATATGTTATGGAGTGAGTGTGATTCACAGTAGTGTGGGATGATGTCATTTACAAAAGTGGAATAGTGTGCTGGCCTTAGTATGTTAATGCCAGTTGGGGAAATAAAGGAATTGATCTATGACTGATGGATGATGATCATTATCATAAGTGAGATCTACAGTATTACAGGATGATGATCATTGTCGTGAGTGAGATAGTGTGGTTGGATTGGTGTGATAATGCCAGCTGGGGGTGGAAAAAGGAAAATGATTGATGATTGATGGATTAGTTTTGAATCTTTCCAGCTCTTTTCCTTTCCCACGGCCTCTCCTCCATCCCATTCTCTCTATACCCCCTCCCCAGTTTCCCCATTCCACCTTATTCTTATGCACACCCCATGTACATATATAGCATATCTATAACATCACATGTAGAGCATAATATATATATATATATATATAATATATATATATATTTTATATATATATATATATATATATATATATATCCCAAACACCATCTCCACCATCCAGGTATGTTATACCAGAGCTGCCAACCCTTCTGGTTTCGCCGGATTTTCTTCCGGTCAAATTAATTTCTTCCGATCTTCTGGTCAATCGGTATTTCTTCCGGCGAAAAAAAATCTGAAAATCTTCCGACCATCCATTTCCAAAAGTAAGCGTCAGCTTGCACAATAATAGTGCGAGTAGCTCAAGTCGCTCGCTTTGAGACAAAGCTAGCCGATGTACTGGCCTACTGAACGCTCAGTCTGACAGTCTCTCAGTCTCTAACACTTGTGTTCAACATGCGTCGTCTGCTACTGTAGCAGGCGACACAAGCTGCGTGTGGCAGGAGTGTCTAGCCTATCGCGAGACTTTGCGATTTTCACTGCTCTCTATCAGACTATGGCGGACAAAAGCGCTGTCGCAAAACGCAAAGGCACGAATGATGAAGGGCCAGCGAAAAAAAGAGACCTCGTACCATCAGAAATTCCTGCCGCACTACTCGAAGGAGTATCCATGCATCATCGCTTCTAAAGTTTCTACCAATCATGCACGCTGCGTTCCATGTGAACTGGATTTCAAGATCTGCTATGGCGGGCTGGATGATGTAAGTCGCCATTGTTCCTCTGATCGCCATGTGGAGAGGAGCAAGGCGCTGAAGAAGACGGTCAAGTTGAGTAATTTCTTCTCATCCAGCACTTCAGAGGGGAGTTCAGAGCTGTCGACGATTCGGGCTGAGACATTGTTTTCTCACTTTCTGGTGGAGCACAACATCGCTATCAGTGCTGCTGACCATGCAGGGCCCCTGTTCCGAGCCATGTTTCCGGACAGCAAAATTGCTAAGGAGTACAGCAGTGGAAGGACGAAAACAACTCAGATAGTCAAAGCCTGCAGCAGAGGGAAGGCTTAGAGCTCGCTGCCAGTATGAAGAAAGGGCCTTTTGTTATCGGACAGACGGCAGCCAGGAGGGTGGAGACAAATGTTATCCCATCGTCGTTCAGACTGTCTGTGATGGCAATGATCAACGACGGAGCTTTTGTGTAATCCAGTCTGCAGCGAGTCGTCAACAGGGGAGAACATTTTCGCCATACTCGACAAAGAGCTTAGTTCTCTGGACATCCCATGGAAGAACTGCTTAGCATTAGTGTGTGACAACGCATACGTGATGACAGGGGCCCACAAAGGTGTGATCTCGTATAGTGCGCGAAAAAACATTCGGATGTTTTCTTGGCTGGATGTGTTTGTCATCTCATCAGTTTGGCACTCAAGAGAGGCATGAAGGCCAGCGGAAAATTTGACATGGATGACATCATGAGGCAGCTATCATGGTACATGTCCAAGAGCAGTGGAAGGCAGCAGCGTTTTCAGGACTGTCAACAAAAGTGCAGTGTTCCCCAGCATCAAGTCATTTCACACGTTCCCACCAGGTGGCTGTTCCCTTGGCGCCGCTCTGTCCAGAGTCCTTGAGCAGTGGGAGGCCCTGAAGATGTTTTCTTCAAGCAGGAATGCTCCATGAAGACGTCAGACAGATCATCTGATGAAGCATCGTCCATCAAGAAAAGCTGAAGGAATTCTTCTGCCGACGGACAGCGAAGCTGTATGTGCATTTCTATGCAGCAGTCATTGAGATCTTTGACAAAGCCAACAAACAGCTCCAGACGGATCATGCCAGGATCCATCTCATCAAAAGGGATCTGGAACGTCTGTTCAGAAGCTGCTGCTTTCATTCGTGAAACCATGTGCTTTGAATCAGGGGGCCTCTGATGGAGGTGGACTTCAAATCTAGTTACAACATCAAAGGTGATGATGATCTTTCATTGGCTACCAGACCCGACAACATCTGAAGGAGGGCATTCAAAGCAAGGAGAAGGAGATCTTTTTCAAGAATGTGAAGGCCTTCTTCCAAGCGACTTGTACATACATGGTGGAGAAGATGAACCCACAGATCAGCCACTGTGGAGACATGCAGAGGTTGCAGATATCAGGCTGAGGAACCAAGCAAAGTCTGCATCCTGGATTACTTCATTCATCGCTTTCCTTGCCTGCTACAAGATGGTGCTACCCAAGATAATCTCCTCTGTGAATACCTTGAGTACCAGTCTGAGGATTCTGTGCACTGATGTGATGGATCAAGAATGTGCTGAGCTCCAGTGGCAGATGATGGCCAAAATAACAGATCACAATGGAAGTCTCAAGTTCAAGAACCTGGCAGCAGTCATGCAAGGAATACTCCTGATTCCTGTCTCCAACTGCGCATGTGAACGCATCTTCTCTATGGTGAGGAAGAACAAGACTGATTTCAGGGGGACCATGACTTCGACACTTTAAGTGCCCTCATGGTCCTCAAATCTGGTGAACGTGTGCCGTGCCATCAGACTGCCTTATCTGAGAAAACTGTTGCAGACCTGCAAGTCTGCAACAAAGAAGTCCCTGTAGACAGCTTTCTTCTTGTATATAGTGTACATACTGGTGAGTTCAACTTCATTCACTTCTACTTGTTTTTTCTATAAATGATGAATGAAATTTGATTTCTTTATGAATTTCTTGCGCGCGCCAGATTTTCCTGTCAAAATGCATTTCTTCCTGTCAAATTTTCAAAATCTTAAGGTCAAGTCATCAGGGGGGTTGGCAGCTCTGGTATACTCATAGACATGTGAACAGTCTATATGCATATATCTATCTATTATATTTCCCCCTCATACACACCCTCAAGTGCCCCTTCCAAGAATAGGACTCCACATCTACCACTCTTTCACTTTCTTTTACACACTCTTAAAAGCCCCCTTCCAAACACAAGACTCATCTGCCACTCTCTTTTTTCTCTATCTCTGCTTCTTTTCCCTCTATCTGCCTATATTTTTCCTCAAGGTGAAATGGGATTGGACACTGAATTGTCCTTTTCCCCATTACACACACACACACACGTGTGTGCACGCAGGCACGCGCACACGCACTCGCGCGCGCGTTGTCAATTTTTGTTCCATTTTCCTGTTGTTGTTTTTTTGTTTTAATTTTAAACTCCTGAGAATCCTGGTGGACCTACTCGTTTTTGAGTGAACCAGTCCTTCAGGAAGAAGAATATTATAGATCTATAAACGAACTTCTCCAAAGTGTAGGGAAAAACACTGTAAACACACACACAATAGGCAACTTATTTAAGGAGTAAGGTAAAGGATGGTATTAGTACGCTTCAGAAAACAAATAAAATGATTAAAATGACATTTCAAGACTATGTGAAGAGCTGTTAATCCATAATTTCACCTTGAAAGACAAAGTTTTCACTGGCAAATTACGACACACGATCGGAAGCGGCCTTTTTTGTTTTTCCCTTTCTGGGGGGTTCTCCCAAAGTCATAAAAAAATTAAAGGGTTCCCAAAATAAGGCCAGCAAATTTTTGGAAACTTTTTAAATTTCATACACGATAAATTTCAAAATCCAAAAAGTTATCTTTGAAAATAATTTTAGCTTACTTTTCTTTTTGCTTGAAAATTTTTCCCACTGCGGGCCCCCTCCCACAAAAAAAAAAAAATCGTCTGAAATTTTTGGCTCATCTTTTTTTTTTTAAAATTTTTCTCAAAAAAAAAAAACTTTTTGAAGTGGCTTAAAAACTGAAATAAAATTAAAACCCTTGTTAAGAACAATATCCCAAAAAAAGTATTGTTTTGTTGAAAGAAATTGCCCCTTTTCGGGTTTTTAATTTTCTGGGGCCTAGCCCCCCAACAATGGGCTTTTATCGTAATTTCATTTTAATCTGGGGTAAATAATCACGAGGGTTTAAAAGGGTCCCTTAAAGTTCTGTAATCGGTGCCCCCCACTTTAAAAACTGATGCACAACTTTCAGAACGCCCTTTTTGCACAGTACATTTTTTTGTATCAGAAAAAATTAAAATGAACGAATGCGCAGGGACGTTGTTCTGAAATTCAGTTTTCCCCACACTTAGGTTTGGGAGCCTTTGACGTCACACGCAATGTTTTTTGGGGATCCCCGGCCATCCGGGAAGAAAGACAGTAGAGAAACGTTTAAAAAACCCCGGGGCCCGGGGGGCCCGGGGAAGACTGAAAAAATCTACAGTGGCTCCAGGGAAATTTGTTGTGTAATGGGAAAAATTTTTTGCTCATCCCCCAACACACACAAGGGAAAAAAAAAAGAGAAAGGTTGCGTTTTTTTTAAATTTTCCGAGTGTAAAAACGGCATCACGAAAATTCAGGGAAGAACTCCCGTTTCGGGGGCCATGGAAGAAAGCCCGCGAGTAAAAAAACACAGTGAAAAAATTTTTTAAAACCCTTTCTCACACTTTACTAGGGGGGAAAAACGAGAACAGGGAAATTCCCAATTTTTTAAAATTTCCCGGGGTTTGGAAATGCCATTGGGGAAAATTAAGGGTAGGCTGAAAACCCGGAAAGAAGAGGGGTCGATTGCCCATCAGGCGAAAACGGACATCGCTTTTGAGCACAGTGAAAAAGGGGCCTGGGAGTCTGTTCCAAAACCTTTTAAGGGGTGTGATCCCCCCGGTTCGTTTTCAACTGCATTAAGTTTTTAAAGGGGATGGAAGGGGAAACGGGATTTTTAAAAAATTCCCCAAAACGAATTGTGGTGCTGCGTTTTTAGGGTGAGTGATTGAGGTTTGTGTGTTCAAGTCCATTTCCTTACTTTTGGGAAAAACCATTAACTGATTCAGCTGTCAGTTTTGGTTCTTTCCTTAACCCAAACATTGTCATTAGTGTGATAAAATTGGGAGATCAAATCGAATGACTGACATGAGAATCCTCCTAAATGTAGGGAAATTTTTTTCAGGAAATAATGAGGGAGGAAAACTTTTGAAAAATGATCTTTTCCAAAGGTTTAAAAAAGTTCAGTGTGAGTAATTTTAAAACAAAAATTTGAAAAAAGTAGATTTAAAATGACTTCCCAAAAATTTTCCCGAGGGAAAAAAGTTTAAATTTTCTGATCTGTAAACTTTTGCAGTTTTTAAAAACCACACACACACACACACACAACACACCACACTGCTTGGGAAAACAAACTGACGCAAAAAATATTTCAAAACAAAACCCGGGGAAAAAGTACAGAAGTTTCTTTCATTTAAAAATATTTTTCCCCCGCTTTTTTTTTTAAAACTCCATTTTGGATTAAAAAAACATGAAAAGGCAAAAAGGAATCACTTTTTATTAAAAATCCCGGGAAAAATCAAAAACCCAGAAATTTTTGGGGGGTTGGGTTGGGGGGGGGAGGGGGGGTGGGGAAAATTTTTTTTTGGGGTGGGGTTGGGGGTTTTTTAAAAAATTTTGAAATTTGGGGGGGATTTAAAATTTTTTAAGTTTAATTTCAAAAACCCCCAAAATTCTTTAAAAGAGTTTTTTGGGGTTTAGTTACCAAAAACGGGGAAAAAGAAAAGTAAAACAAAAACAATACTTTCAAGGGGTTTTTTTTATAAAAACCCCCGTTTGCCCCCCCAAAAAATTAAGGAAGCCCTCCAAAAATTCCCCCAACTTTTGAAAAAAAAATGATTTTTTTAAAAATTTCCTTAAAAATTTATATCCCCCCCGGACCCCTTTAAAGGGCCAAGGAAAAAAAAAAGCAAAGGAAATGTAAAATAGAAAATATTTTAAGATGATTTTTTTCCTTTTTAAGAAGGACGTTAAAACAAAAATAAAAATTTTTTTAAAATGATTTTTTTCCCCTTTCCAAAAAAAGTATAATTTCCCTTTTCAGCTTGGGATCGTTGCCTTTGAGGGCACAAAGATGGGGCAAAAAAACTTTTAAAATAGAAAAAATTTCGAAATAACCCTTTTTCCAGGATGCCCTTTTTAAGCTGTCCCCTTTTGGGCTTCCCATTAGGGGGAAAAAAAAAAAATAACAGCAGAAGGGCACTTAAAAAAGAAATTTCCAAAATGAAAATTTTTTTCCTTTATTTTTCGCTTGTAAAATTTTTCCCCATGAGGGCACAAAGATGAAGCAGAAGGGCTGTTTTAAAAAAAAAAAAGTTTTTTTAAAAAGCTTTTCCCCCCAAAAATTCCTTAGAGATCATATCCCGGGCACAAAAATGTCAATTGGGTTTTCCATGACAAATTGTCTGTCTTTCCCCCAGTATTATTTTTCCCAAATGGAGAGTTTGTAAAAAAAACAAACAAACAAACAAAAAAAAAAACTTTTCCCTTTATGATCTTTGTGGCCCTTTTATTTCTCTTGATTTCCAAAACCCAAAATTTATTTGAAAATTCATTTCACACTATTAATATTCAAATATGTTTGTTTTGTATATTATTAAGAGCATTTTTTTTCCCCGCGTGCACACTTTCTGGTTTATTTAACAAATTTTGGCCCTTTCAAAATTTAAAAAAAAAAATTCCCCCCCAAAAGATGAATTTAAAAAAGGAAATTTTTTAAAAATTGCAATGGTTTAAACAGCTGTACTGTTTTTAAAATGGGCACATAAAATTTTTTCCCTTACACACTTCAAAAAAAATGATCATTAAAGAAAGTTTTAAAAAAAAAAAAAAAAAAAAAAAAAAAAAACCCCCCCCACAACACGCACAAAACACAAAACACACACACACAAACACACCACACCAAAAAAGATTGTGGGTATGAGAACATTTTTTTTTCCCGGGGAGGTTTTACTCCATGATCGATTTTATCATGAACAGTGGGGGTTGAAAAAAACTCACCATTATTAAAAAAGACTGGTTTACAAGAGAAAAAAGTTCCCTTAAAAAAAAAAAAAGACTGAAAAAGACAAAACATGAAAATTTTTTAAATTTTTCGTTACACACATCAAGACAGGGCAATAAAATTTTTTACACAGTTTTTTTTGGGAAAACTCAGGGGAAAACCGCCAACCATTACACTTGAATGCATTTACCCAAAAATACCCTAATGCAAAGGTATTATTATGAACATTCTTTTCAGAACAAAAAAAAAGGGAAATTTTTTGTGACAAATGATGCAAGTGAAAAAGAAAAAGAGGAAAAAATTCCCGGTCAATTTTTGAAATTTTTAACAAAGTGGGATTTTCCCCTTAAGACTCCAAAAAAATTTGAGTTTAAATTTTAACAAAAATTCTTTAACTTTCAAAACGGGCGGAATTTAAAACTACAGAAAAATCGCATTTAAAAAATTTGTTGGTTTAAAACTACCAAATATTTTCTTTTTTATGAGAGTAATTTTTTTTGTCACAGTAGGTAACCCCCAAATGGGACACATTATTAAAAAAAAAACATTCTAATGCTCCGCATTTTAGCGGGGATCAAAAGGGTTTTGGGTTTATAAAAGCGGTTTTGGGACCTTTTTTTTCCCCTTTGTTCCTCAATTTTTTACCCCCCCCCCCCCCCCCCCCCCCCCCCCCACCTATTTCCAACCACTCCCCCTTTCCCCCTTTTCCCTTTAATCCCTCCAGCCCTTTAAACAATAAATTTTTTTTTAATGTCAAAAGTTGTGTGTTGTTTTTTTTAAAACTTTTTTGTTAATTTTTTTGTTTTTGTTTTTTTATTTTTTTTATTTTAAAAAATTTTGTTTGTTTGTTTTTTGCTCTATTTTTTATCAGGGATCAAATTTCCCCCCGCGTTTCCTGTGAATTTCCTTTTGTTTTTTCTCTGTAATGAATGAATGCTAAAACAAATAGGTTTTTGGGCAATGTTAAAAAAGGGAAATTCTTTAACTTTTTTCTTTTTTTTCTTTTTTTCTCAGGTTATGGCTTTGTGGGCCTTTTAAAGGGAGGCACCTGCCAAAAAAGCAAAATCCCCGCGAATGCAGAGGAAATTTGTTCCCAGTTGGGAAAGAAAGTATACTTTAATGTTAATAAGAAAATAACCTTTCCCGGGTGTAGATTCATCTTTTTTAAACTCTTTAACAAAAAGGTTAAAAAAATTGTTTGTTTTTCGCTTGTCTACATAATGAAAAAAACATAAAAGATGCAAGGACACATCAGCCAAAGCCACAAAAAAGAGAAAAACAACCCACAAAAGCAGAAAATGCTGAAAAAAAATCAAACTTCATCAAATTTGTTTTTAAACTTTTTTCTCCTTTGCGTTTTATAAAGAAATAAAAAAATGGAAAGCCACAGCATAACCAAATTTGTTTTTTGTGGGGGGGGGGGGGGGGGGGGGGGGGGAAAAAAGGATGTGTGATGCATTGATTTGGTGCAATACTCAGTGGATGTTTGTTGTTTGTGGGCTAGATTGTTCACTGTCACCAAATCCATGTTGACCAGTATTAATACATTTAATTCACGCATCCTCAAATCAAACATTTCACGCGAATAACTGATAACCTGAATGACTGAATCATGATGTCCCCCCCCCCCCCAATGTTTCTTTGCTGCTGTAATGCACACACACACACGCACGCACACACCACTTTAAATAAATTACAAAATTGAAATTTGAAAAAGCTATGCCTTTGAATCAAAGAGAAGATTCTCCAAGTCTGTTGTACATCTAGTGAATTGCTGCATTCAGATGTTGCATTCACGGACACATTTTAACAGAGTTGACAGAGAATACTTCGTATTAAATCTACCTTTGCTTTGACAACTGAGTGTTCACAGTTGGGGGGGGGGGGGGGGGGGGGGGGTGTTGTTAGACTTCATTCATGCACCCAGCCATCAGTAAACTGCACATTATATGCTCAAGGCTTTTGTAGCACTCTAACTGCTGCAAGGTGTATGCGCTTGCACCGCAGACGAAGTAACTCACGAGTCGTATGGGATCAAATCCATTCAACCACTCCAATTTTTGGCGATAGCGAGATCTACACTCCCCATCTAACTTGTCAATATACTTGATGTTCTTTTTTGCTGCGATCTTCTGCATGATGGCTGAAAACAAGGCACAAACAACGACACGCCGCGTGACAAGATAGAGAGGAAATGACCGTCGCCGGAAAGGTGCCTTCCCAATATGGAGGTTGCCGTTGCTTCGGTAGAAACGTGACGTCATCGCTCGAAATATTACTGATGCACAACATTCCCAATAACCATTTGTTCAGTGTAGTCGATTTCATTAGTGTACATTTAGGAATGTTGCTTGAAAATGCAAACTTTTCAGGATGAGACTGAGGCGTTTTGATAGAGAAGTAAGCTACACAGAAAGAAAATGCCTTGTTTTTAGCTACAATTGAGTCACCTGAGGGGAAAAAATCAGCTAGAGAGTGATTCCACACGTTTGGTCTTAACTCATGGTCAGCCGGTCCTTTCTGGCTATTTGACAGACGTCTTAACGTAGCCGGAACGTCCAGTCTGCAGGAGAATCATAGACTACTGCAGGGGTTTGGGCCCATCTACCAAGAACTAATAGTGGATCTCAAAGGCGCATGCCCACTTTATGGTAATTTTTTTTTTTTTTTTACACACTGAAAGGGGAGGTTGTTGCCGGGAACAATATCATTAATCAAAGTAGAAGAAAGGAGAGGATATTGTACAAGATTCAAGATGACCACTGAAGCAGAGAATTTTATGCACTGGCCCCGCCATGTGAACTGCGATACGTGTGAGAATGAGAAATGCAACTGACCAGAACGCTTGAAAAACAGTGTCCCAAATTACATCTGGCATAGAATTGGAATGGACTTCACTGACCAGTTAGAACAAACTTATGTGCTTGTTATTAATGCGTTTTTCTTGTCAGTTATCGGTCACTTTCGATACTGTTATCGAACACAGCAAAAGCGGTTTTGATAGACATATAAAATTAAAAAGAAATTTTAGCACATGGATTACTGTAAGCTTGGAGAACTGTTTGCATCATTTCCTGTGCTACATGGGTAAACACATCAGGTAAATGGTCCCACCATCCTGAAGGAAAAGGAGAAGCAGAATGAACATTAAAAACTTTGAAGAACTTTCTGTCAAAGACAGAAGAGCCCTACATGATGCATCGTCAGCAAAAAGCAGCAACATGTTGGTGTGGTACCTCGGCTGAGATGTGGATACCTCGGCTGAGATGTTCATGTGACTTTGGTTTAGAAGCACGGCCCAGATACTTTTTTTTTTCTTTCACAGTTGTTGGACATCCAAGTTTGGTTCAGAAGAAACCTTTTGACAGGCAAATGGTGTTGTGTGCCACGAGATTCTGATTTAGCGATGTCAGTTAGACCCATACCATGCAATGTTCGAACGCTGTGTGGGGAAAAGAAAGGAGAATCGGCAACACTTGAATCACCGATTACACCAGCAATTCTGCAGAAAGATAATCCAGGTGTGCCTTTGACATCACCGGAAAACACAAGAGAATATGCAGGTGGATGTTTCTTGAGATGATGTCAGTGCCATTACTACCTCCACCACCTGATTTCCTTGGGATGGCAACATAGAACAAAAACATAACTTAACAAAAATTCGCCAAGTTGTGAGACATTTGCGAAAGTTCGGCATTCAAAGAAGATTGGTTTGGCTTTTCAACTGTTGTTGTTGTTGTTGTTGTTCTTCTTCTTCTTCTTGAAATCGAGTGAACAATATTGACTAAATGACACGAGGAACAACTAAGTGAAGCGCCGACAGGCAGCTTTTCTGTCGTCGGCACTACCAGCTACGCATCCCGTTGTGTACACGAGTGTGGATTGTCGGCGCCTAGAACCTTTGGCAAGGCGCTTTAAATGCTTTGTTATATATCCTTGTCTTCTTCTTCTTCTCTCTCTCTCTATCTCTGTCTCTCTCTTTCTCTCTCTCTCTCTTATTATATATATATATATATTATATAAACTCTCTCTGTGCCTGTCTCTCTTTGTATACCAGTCCATCTGTCTCTGTCTCTCTTCATGTCTGTCTATGTCTGTCTGTTGTATGTCTGTCTCTCTATGTCTGTTGTATGTCTGTCTCTCTATGTCTGTCTGTTGTATGTCTGTCTCTCTGTCTCTCCCTCTCTTTCCTCCCTGCCCATCTCTGTCATTAGGTATGTGGCTTATATCCAAAGCACAGAAATGAATTGATTGTTCTGTGTGTGTCTCTCTCTTTCTCTCTCTCTCTCTCCTGACAGGGCTGCCAAAAGAAACTGCGATTGTGGAAGGAAGAACGGCGTGTGCAGTGGTTCTTGCGATTGCTATCCAGGGAACTGTCAATGCCTAAGAGGAGGTGCTGATCCTTCTGGTGGTGGTTGCCGTTGTTCATGCTCGGGCTGATATCTTTGGTAAAACCTGTAACGTTGTGCCTGAAAAGGCGCATGTACAGGGCTTTACTTGAACAAATGATTTTTTTTCTGAACAAACTGTGATGCACAGCTGTCATTAAGTCTCTTGACTTCCCATAAGAAACAGTGTGTTCTCAGTCCTCTAGCCCATAAGGATTGGCTAGAAATGAGCTAAAAATGAGTATGGTCATTAAAATAATTATTATCTTTCTTGTTTGTTGATTGACTGCTTTGAAATTTGGAAGTTTTGTGGAAGTGATGTTATTTTTTATACTGAAGCGGTCAAATGTACCCCAAAAAAAATTTTTGAATGTCAGTATGGTAATTAATTACAGAATAATTAAAAAATGTCAGGTGTGTTCAATAAAGGTTGGAAAAATCAATGTGTGGTGTGTTTGTTAGTAAAACAATGCAGACAGACAGTCACACATGACCATAGAAACAATTCAAGTAAAAAGAAACATGTGTTT